>JAOBRD020687582.1:0-31679 GCA_027575215.2 Hydrozoanthus sils
GTTCTTCTTTCAAACACTATGTAAGATTCTTTGAAAATCTCCGAAATCAGCAAGTTTTTGAACGTTTCTCGTAACACTATGAGCTTGTAGTAGCTAGTACTGACTTTCTTGTCAGTTTGTCTCAAGAGATATACCTGCAAGAACTGCGATTTGGTAAATGAAACAACATGTGATGTAAAATTGTTATCTGCGAACTTTAATCAAGAAGCCCACCGAAAAGCAAATTTTTTAATATCACTGAGCGAAGTATTTGCAATAGATTATCATCATAAATAAATGTTCTTCACCTTTTCGCAGCCTCAGCATGTTCTTAACATGTTGTTATTTTTTTTGGCGATTTTCAGCTTCATGTTCTTATAAAAAAGGTTCTTACAAAAAAATAGTGTAATAGCTATAACTAAGTGTGCAGTTCTTTGAAAAGGTTTCGTTGAGCACTAATTTATTCACAACATATAAGTAGCTATTTGGCTCTTTTTAAACATTCTGTGTTTGTGTGTAATGAATAACACTCTCAATATCTGTAAACATGACGATTTAACTGTTCAAAATTCTACATAATATGTTTTTAGATATTTTGCTATAATTCTAACCCGGCTGGTTTTCAAGCACCGCTCCTCCAGTCGAGTAGGACTTACTCGGTTTTGCAAACTCTGTGCTATTCTAGATACTCCCAGCTGAGTTTCAACTACATTAACACGATCAAAGACGTGCGTCATTTTGTCCACTGACGCGCCTAGCAACGATTAAGGTTTTACCCCGTCCTAATTAACTCTCTAGTGCGAGTGACTAAAAATGGTCGATCACACTTCCTCATACAAAGAACAACAAAAAAAAACAGGCACCAAAATTTTCGTCAGACTTGTTTGTATGAAAGTTTCCGGTGAAATTGTCATTACTATAGAACGCGATCATTTTTAGATAACTTTAATATGGCTTCAGGCTAGGAAGGCGACACCTTAATTTTACTCGAAAAGGTGTTTGAATTATCTAGCGTGCTGCTGTTTTTGAAAGTGATATTGCTGAGGAATGGGCGTGTAGCGTATTTATTATCTTGTAAATCTTTGGAAGCACATCGTGCTGAAATGGAGACACGCAATATATTGGCCTGTTTTGTAGGTGTTGGGTCAAATGAAGTCAAGTACCTCAAAAAAGCCTTTTTTAAGATGTGATTAATTTCTCTTCTCCTTTGGTTCTATTCTAGAGTAAGACAAAAAAAAACCCGGATGTATGTTTGAAGCTCGTTGCATACAATTCAATATAGCTTGTACTTTACTGGGTTTGTTTTCAAGTCCGCTTTATTTCTGACTTGTCTGCTTTCTTCTCGGCTTCCTTCAACTGCTAGTGAAAATTCTCAAAACAAACGTTTTTGTTTACTGTGACCATTCAGTACATTTGTGACCAAGCGATTATGGAGTTTTAGCCCACGTAACTTAAACAAAACATCATCACTATTTTTAGAAAATTTTTTAAGGATTACAATGTTGAAAATTAATTTACGGCAGTATTTGCTTTGACACAGGCCTGAAAAATTAGAATAATGATAACGAGTTAACAGTCGTGACGCAGACAAACGCGCTAAAGACTTTTAAAAGACTTTAATTCCAGAAAATAGAAACGAGTCGTATACTTTTTTGTTGAAAAGTGAAAAATCAACAACATACGAGTCTACATATGGCTAAGGAAATACGACGTTGCTTTTTAACGCATTTCTACTCGCTGACCGCCTATATTTGGGCATGAAACAATTTATGGGACAAAACACTGAAAGATCAGAAACATAGTGCTATATTTCCCTCGTATATCGGAACGATGAGCTTCGTATTGCACGAGTGCTACAGCTTCAGCCCCTATTACGACAATATAAAACTAATGAAAATTATTTTTGTTTAATTTGAATTATAATGACAGTGGAAGACAAAAATAAATTCAGTTCCTGTTAAAACGATTGTCGGTTTGAGAGTTATTTCCGCTTTTCAGGATAGATTGACGGAAGCAATACTGTAAAATGGCTTCAGTAATCACCCCAAGGATGAAATTACTTTCGATTTTCACTGACATTAATTTAGTCGCATAATTGACTAAAGCAGCTGATTTTGATTTTGATTTTCGTTTGTAGATAAATAGCTGACAGTTAGCTGGCGTTTTTGACCGTTGAAACGAAGATTTTGCGATACGTTATAGCCGTCCAACGCTATCAAAACGCCGACGTGTGCTTTACACAATGTTCCATTGATCACTAATTGACGCAATTGATGGTTTGTCTTTAAATTTACTTTATACGTTGAGGTAAAAGCTAAAGTACCGATAAAAAAAAAGAGTTCTGAACTACAGTAAAACTCAAAATAGCTCAGTTTTATTGCTCAATTACTATAACCATATTTCTTCAAATTTAAATTTGTACGGACAAACTGTATATGTTGCTGAAGTAGAAACACAATCAGTTACTGTTCATCAGCAGGATACCCAAACTGTGTGCAATTCCACAATTGGTTTCGGCTCCATTAAAGACTTTTCCGAAACTTTTTAGTCAATGAAAATCCACACATTGGCTGAAAACGCGCAACTGGTCACTAAACAAAATCATTAGAAACATGTACAACGTACCTGTTAGAACTAAAGAAGGAGCCATGTATACTGTAACTGACACGATACTGGCTGCCAGTCGCGCACTTTCTTTTATTAAACATTGAAACAAACTATCATTTAATAGTAAAGCCCGTTTGAAACGCCCTGCTAGTCGTGCTGAGATCACCTGAACTTAGAAATCCAACTTGAGCACGCCTTTAGCACGGCATTTGAAACCAAACCGCGCCATAGTCGGGTAGCACGACAAGCTAACCCGTGCTACACAATTTAGCTCGGGTTTGTTACAGACGCCATGCTGTGCAACGCCAACTCGTGCAAGAGGCAAAGCTCGACAGCAGTTCGACGTCTAAGTTAGGCCAAAGTCGTGTAAAATTCTAACCAAAGTCGAGCTAATTAAGTACGGCGTTTGAAACGGGCCAAATATTTTTTGCGTTGTTTGCGTTTCGGTTTTCAAAAGGTTTCATTGGTATTCGTTCAAACTAAAAAATCAGCTTTCGTTATTGTATTCTCCGCTGTTGAGAGCGTTTTCGAGCGCTTCATCATTGATGAAAAACAATAACACTTCCAAATGTGTCCGCCTTAGTGTGGATAGAGCCTGGCCGGGTGTCACAGCTCGAATGTAGCTTTTTAATTTGCTTCTCTCCTTGAATCCTCGCGATCACCTAGTGTACACGATATGGTAACGGTAGTAGTAACTACCAAAAAATGTCTTAAATATTCCCCTGTTTAGAACCAAATCCAAAAAAAAAAATATCTTAGAGGGTTCATAGCCGTCCGTCGTAAGCTACCTAAAACTTTGCTTGAATTTTCAGTGTTTCTCAAATGTTCAACAGGCTTCATTTAGTCCCTGCCATGAGAACGCCTGTGGTTTTACACCCTGTAACAGGAACGCCTGTGGCTTTACACCCTGTAACAGAAACGCCAGTGGCTTTATACCCTGTAACAGGAACGCCTGTGGCTTTACATCCTGTAACAGGAACGCCTGTGGCTTTATACCCTGTAACAGGAACGCCTGTGGCTTTACATCCTGTAACAGGAACGCCTGTGGCTTTACACCCTGTTACATTAACACCTATGGTTCTACACTCTGTTACTGGAACGCCCTTGGCTTTACATCTGTAACAAAAACGCCAGTGGCTTTACACCCTGTAACAGGAACGTTAGTGGCTTTACACCCTGTAACAGAAACGTTAGTAGCTTTACACCCTGTAACAGAAACGTTAGTGGCTTTACACCCTGTAACAGAAACGTTAGTGGCTTTACACCCTGTAACAGAAACGCCTATGGTTCTACACTCTGTTACTGGAACGCCCTTGGCTTTACATCTGTAACAGAAACGCCAGTGGCTTTATACACTGTAACAGGAACGCCGGTGGCTTTACACCCTTTAACAGGAACGCCAGTGGCTTTATACCCTGTAACAGGAACGCCTGTGGCTTTACACCCTGTAACAGGAACGCCTGTGGCTTTACACCCTGTAACAAGAACGTTAGTGGCTTTACACCCTGTAACAGAAACGTTAGTGGCTTTACACCCTGTAATAGGAACGCCAGTGGCTTTACATCCTGTAACAGGAACGTTAGTGGCTTTACACCCTGTTACACGAACACCTATGGTTCTACACTCTGTTACTGGAACGCCCTTGGCTTTACATCTGTAACAGAAACGCCAGTGGTTTTACACCCTGTAACAGGAACGCCAGTGGCTTTACACCATTTAACAGGAACGCCAGTGGCTTTATACCCTGTAACAGGAACGCCTGTTGCTTTATACCCTGTAACAGGAACGCCTGTGGCTTTACATCCTGTAACAGGAACGTTAGTGGCTTTACACCCTGTAACAGAAACATCAGTGGTTGTACACCCTGTAACAGAAACGCCAGTGGCTTTACACCCTGTAACAGGAACGCCTGTGGCTTTACACCCTGTTACACGAACACCTATGGTTCTACACTCTGTTACTGGAACGCCCTTGGCTTTACATCTGTAACAAAAACGCCAGTGGCTTTACATCCTGACACGAACTCCTGTGGTTCTACACCCTATTACAGGAATACCTTTGGCCTTACACCGTGTAACAGGAACGCCTGTGGTTCTGCACCCTGTTGCAGGAACGCCTGTGGCTTTACAGCCTGTAACAGAAATGCCAGTGACTTAAAAAAAATTAAATTAACTTCATTGTGTGCAGTTTTAAACCCTACATTTTTTCAGCGAGATCAGTTCCAAAGTGTAAGTAGAAGATTTTCTTCGCCAGTACAGAACCCTCCATTAAGAGTATTTCGAGTGTAGTTTTTAGATTAAAAGCGTTTCGTCCCTCGTTATGCCGTTTGACAGATCGATGAGCATTTTTTAACCTTTACATTTAAGATAATTTTATAAAAATTGTTATATTGTTTCGTATTATATTCTAATGTAGCTATTATTTTCATTATCATTGTTATAGTAAGTATAATCATGTTTGATGTTAGTATCAACAACAATATCAACAAAACAATAACGATAATAGTATTGATAGTAATAACAGTTTATAAAGCAATACTTTTAGCTCTATGACGTTGATGGTGATAACAAAATTAATAATATGATGTAGTACCCCAATTTGTGGTCTGGTTGTTATTCACGTCGCTGAGATAATGACGTCAGATGGAAGCCCGAAGCGAGATCTCGATTTATATCCAGTACCATTGCTAATGCGTTATAGTTTTTGCTCTCATACGCAAATTGCTTAATTGACTGACATCATCGTCCATTCAGAAATACTGATTGCCTGAAGGACATGCTTAATGTAATCAATGAAAGTTGCTGTGATGCTCTGATAGGTTTGATGCCTCCATATGCAGTAGTTTGACACAGCCCACGGAGCGTCTAACGGTTTAATTTCGCAGTCATAACCCTTTCTGTTGTATTAATTAACCATTTCTATTTGTAGCGTCGCGGCGATCAACCCTCCAAACACAGCTTGCCCAAACACACTCGAACACAATTCGGTATTCAAAACAAACAAACTCCTCAGTTGAGTGGCTCTAAAATGCACTTTTCTGTTCGCTTCCAAGGGTGAAGATTTGTATTTGCATACCAGTGCATGGAAGTGTTTTTCTGTGTGCGGGCACCCTTTGTCAAAGCAAAGTGTTGAAATCTTACCTCTCTCGCACAATGCTTCCTTCGTTTTGTAGTCTCTTTTGATGTTTGGCTTTAAGCAGCGAATGCGCAGTGCGGGACTCTTAGCATCTGAATGAGAGATCTTGCTCATTTGAAACTTGGCACGTTAGTTTTGATTTAGTCCCGAATGTTCTAGTGTAAAAACTTATTACTTCAAGTTTGTTCAAAGTTCGTAAAATTCTCTGCCAATTTAAGCTATAACTTACAGGACACTTGTCCGACAAGCTTAGACCAAGGAGTGTTGCGTGGAACATTTTTAGAGGTTTCACCACAATCAATTTTCAAATCATGGCAAATGATAAATTATTTTTACAACCAGTGAAAAACAAAAAAACCGAGCTGTTGCTTTCATTTCTAAGGCGAACTGCACTTTTGGGTGCAACGTGTTCAGGTTCTACATTAGCTTGGCTGCTCAGTTTCCTCGCATGGCAGACACAAAAAAAATGAACAATAATGCTAACTAGCAAAAGGCTGTCAAATCTGCTCGAATGGCCTGAATAGAACAGCAGAGCCACTTGTCGAGGTCTAATAGAGTACGCATGGCAGCCTCCTAACGTTTCCAACGGGCTTTGTTTTTTAACCCTTTGAACAATCAGCCACCTTTCCCCCTCAGTGCCAGCATGTGTGTTCGCTCCATTGTGCCGCATAAAGCCCTATTTGTGCACACGTGGTCCGGAGTCACATGACCAAGGCACATGAGCTCTCAAAATAGGTTGCGAAGGTGGAATAAGACACAAACTCTGTGTTTCCTTTCAGTGCTCGGGTTAAACAAGTGAACACGAGGAGTTTTCAAAATAAGCGTGAACAACAGTCGAACCACCATTCGTCTCTCGTGCTGCCCTCGGGCTGTGAACAATTTAGAAAAATATGTTTTATTCAACCCTTCAGCATAACCTTTATCCATAAAACTTGCAACGTAAACATTCAAGCTGTTTGCTTTGAAACTTTTGTTTTCTAGTAGAAATTCAAGAAAGAAAGCAAAATGAGAAAGAAACTTCAAAAGTAATGCAGTATATATCTTTCATTTAATGCGTGCGAGATTTTAGTTTTGATAAACAATCTTTTTAAACTGCGGTTTTCCTGATGATTTAAAAGTAAGGACTATTAGTTTACTAAACTTGGTTTGGCCATTATACCACAACAATCCCAACAAACTTAACTTCTTTTGTTTTATCAAAAGGCTGCTGTAATGGCGGATCAAGACTATTGGATCTGAAAAGCGATAACTTGTTTAATTATGTTTTTTGCTTGAATTGTCAATGAGTTTTTGGTATAGTGATGAGAAAATATAGAAATATTGAATACTGAGTCTTTGTTAGATTTTTTTTTATTTAATGCCACAACAAGTTAAAACTGTTAGTTATTATGTTCAAACCAATACACGCATCTGTTGGTAAAGAAGTTGCAAATTTTAAACTATTATTTCACCCAAAGAAGGGTTTATACTGGCCAGTTAACATGGCTGCAGCATCTTATAATTTTTCTTTTATTCGTATATGTTTATATATCGGTGTGTATAGTTGTAAAATATATATACATGTTAAACTATTTTTGAGTTTAGACGGATAAATGAACAGGTTTATGCAAAAGAATTTACGTTTTTGTACTAGAAATTGTTAGATATACTTTTTCGTAAATTGTTCGTCATGTACACATTTTGTTTTTCTGTGTATCTATGATTTTTAAAAAAATGTATCTTTTGATTGTGCGAGTACTTGTTCGGTTTTCATCAGTACTTCGTGATTAATTTCTCAACAAAAACTTTTCTCGTTTATTCTTGAAAGTATTAAATTGACCACTTATGTTGAGGAAATCCTGTGCCAATTTGTCTAGCCGGATTTCTTCATTGAGTTATACGCTTTGTATAGCCGAATTTTCCTTTGTTTGAATTGAGATTGAATGAAGTTAAAACTGCGAAAGATGTTTTCATTTCAGCAAAATGTGTCAAATTGTTGACATGGCACATGCTACCAGTTCGTTAAACAAAAAGACTATTGTATAGGAGTTATTTTATGACTAGCTTTGTTTTCTTTCTACATGCAGTGAAGAATTGAAAGCAATAAAATCTTGTTATGAGAAAAACCGATGTAACTACATTTGCTTCAAGAACATAACTATCATGTTTTTGACAACGGTTCGGCTAACAGTGATGGGTTATTTTAAAAAAACATTTGGTGTTTTTGTTGCAAAACATTTATGGAAAAGCAATTTGATGTTAAGCTTTCCAAAACTGTTTTAAGAGCACATTAGAGCGATTTTCCATTTAGCCTTGCCCAATTTTAGTGGCAGCATACTCTGTTTAGGTGCAGCGTCGTAAAGTCAGTCGCTGGAACATTAGATTAAAATCTCATCGTTCCGGTTGGGAACAGCTTCTCTATGGTCACGGAACCATTCTTTCAAACAGCCATAAATTATTTAAACTTAGAACCAAATTGCGGCTTATTTACTATTGTATAAATAATATCTGATGAGCTAAGTCAATTTTAAACTAAGTTGATGATCTTTTTATAGTTCACTGTCTCGGGAAGTTCACAGGTTCGCTGCAACCCGCGGGTCTTTTGATAAATCTTTATGTTTGTCCCGCTTTCGAGACAGACCCCAGTCACATTTGAGAGTTAATATGCACGCGTTCTGAGTTCGGCCACTTTGCTCGTATATATGTTTGTGCATGTTGGGTTATTAGTTTTATGTGGGCGGTTTTAAACTCGTGGAACATTTTTGAGAGACAAGCAAAATTTCGTAGCTTCTGCAATCTATCCACTATTCCATTTGAGAATTCTTTTTGAGATGTTATTCACAGTGAAAATAACTTCGTACCTAAACAGTAAAACACCGTGGGAAAATACGGTACTGTCAAGTCTTTTGGTCGGGTTGTTATGGGAACATAAGTGCACTCTTGTCCCTGACATCTGCAAGCAAGAACTGTCACAATTAGTTTAGTACCATTCTTGTGAATTGAAAAACTAGAGCTTTGTCAATTTGTGCATTTATTGTTCAGTAAATAACAACGAACGGCGCAATTAAATAAGGAAAGTTTCCAATCTACACGCTTCCCTCATTTCTGGCTGCCTTGTTAATTAACTGACACTCGACTACAGGGTCCTCACGCGCACGTGTTTTGTTGTTGGTTCAGTCCGACAAGACTTCACTCGTTTGCTAGGAGAGACTTTTTCCAGAGAATGTATATCCGGTGCAAGACAAAAAATGTAAAGTTTGTGTAACTTTTGGTGTTCTTACCAAAATAGCTACGGATTCAATTTCCAAAAGGAAACTGAACTAACAAAAATGATGGATTCACTTAGGAAAGTTTTACAAAAATATTTTTCACTCAAAACTGCATCTTTTGCATCAAGATAATTTGCAATCTCAGGCAACCGAATCATGTTGTTTTAGATTTCAAACCTTGTAATGCAGAAGTATTCTGATTGGTTGTGCTATTTAAGTGGGGCAAACTTCTTTTCAAACTACCATCTTGAGGTGCCAAATAAGGGCCTGTAACAAATGGGCGGCGACAACAAGCGAACAATAAGCACGTGATGGCGCGGCTAACCAAGTCACTATTGCTGTCACTGTTAACGTGCATGCAGCAATGTCAGTCAAGCTTTGAAGCATTGCGCCGCTCTGATTGGCTGTTGGTGAACATACAAATGTGCTTTGACGCGACGAAATTACCGTGATGGTAATTGTAAAGGAAACTTGTCGTTTGCGGTTGCAAGGAATACTGTGCTTTTCACAGTTGCGCTTGAATATGTTCAAAAGGTGATCTAAAAGCGAGGAAACTGACGATCGTTATAAGTATGAATTGGGGCATTCTTGCCTTCTTCCTTTGGATGGTTCTACCTGCTCTAACTGTCCATGGTAAGTCGGGTAGGGACAGCTTCTAAAGTGTGTTTACGCGATCCCTTCATGCGTTCAAACTGACTGGCTTCTACACACATGTTAGTTCTGAATGCCAGTAATGTGATGCGGGTTTCTTACAAAGCTCGAAGTACCGCCTCACGAAGGAACTTACTCAACGCAGTACTCTATTGCAAGGTCACAGCTTGTTAGCGACTAGAACTTGGCCCAACTGGCGGTTGATCAACTGCGAAAACAACTTTAACGCCCGTTGATCGGGCATATTTACTGGTTGCTGGTTAATTTTACGAATCCTTCGAAATGTGTGTCAGTGTCATACTTGATCCGTTACTCGAGTGTTAATAACACATATGGGCTAGGTTGAGAGTTCAGCTGCTTTCTAATTTCTAATTTATTTTGTTTACTGCAAACTTGATAAAGTCAGTGTTCATTAACAAGCCGAACTGTGATGGCAAACCCAAGATGTGTTTATTCCTTCGGAATTCGGTGATTTTGGGAAATTTGAATCAGAGGAACTGATTGGGTGTTTATCAGAGATTCTCTCATTTTGATGATACTTTTCCACAACAAATTTCACTTCAAACAGCTGTCTTTCTATGGATTGTATCGATGTTAAGTATTGTTTAAGTTTCCACCTGGCTTTTACTCTCTGAATTTGTCTTTTGTTTCTCTCTTACTAGCTTCCACGTGTATCCCGGGATGGTGTCAGAATGGAGGGGAGTGCAAAACCGATAACAGAACGGGAACAATATTTTGCAGGTACATTTTCTTTTGTGTTTGAATATTCTGAAGAAATGTGTGATAAATCTAATAAAATTCTTTACCTCGGAACACGTGAACTCCGATGTATGATTCCAGTATCGCGCGTTCCCTTGCTATGCAAAGTGACAGCGTAGTATTTATTTAATCGGGGTACAGGCGTGCATTTTAACCTATTTTCGCGTTTATCATAGTTTAAAGTTAAACATAATTAAATTCTCGACCAGTTAGTTCTTCTTTAGTATTCATACTTAGAAATTGTTCACCATATTCTATGTTTGAGCTCGCTTTTTATTCATTGGAATTATCTAGGGGCGCTTTTAGTATTTAAGTGATTTTTCTGACCTTGCGAAGACGTAACTTCAAAGCTGGTACCGAGAGTGGCTGAATGAACTATGAAGGGATGTTCTATTTGTTGTTAACTGTAGTGCGTGCAGTTAAGTCATTTTCCTGGCACGATTAACAGCGAAGTATGTTCAACGTCATTGCTCGGTTAAATATCTAATCGCGCCTACGGTTACAACATTTTCTCACTTGTCTGCAGTCATGTTTTACCTCTAGCAAAAAATGTTTTGAATCCGCGACCCCGAGAGAAATGACAAATCTAAACAGCATATAAATAATTAAGGAAAGCACAGATGTTTCTATTCATCCTGGAATCGTACTCGATAATAAATTGGGAATGATTATGTTTTGAAAAGTTCAGCATTTCCATTAGAACTCCATGATTTAATCTCAGCCACCATGGGGTAGTTGGTGATTAGCGGGAAGAGGAGTATGTCAAAGTGAGATGATCTAACTTTCGTGCACTTTGTGGCAGCTTTTAGCACCTCGGGCTTTGCTGGGGCTCATTAGTAAAAACTTATCTGTCTTTTGAGGTTTTATGCGCCTTGTGGGACGGTCAAGTTCTCAGACGTTATCGTATCGTGTGTGGAACTAGTTTTCTTTTCAAGATTCCATGTTGACTTACGGCATTGCAAAACTAGAAAAATTCAAGAACTGATAATTCGTACCCGCATTGGGATTAAACTTTGAATGAATGTCTTTGACATTCAGTTCAAAAGTTGCTTTAAGTGAAGTACAATAACATTAATATTAACGACGATTTTTGAGAGCCTTTTCGAGAACAAATGAACGCACGAGTCGAGCCTTGCTCGAAAATGAACAAGCTTTAGTTGTTCGAGTGCCGAGCGTAAGCGGTTACAATTTTGTAAAACTTTTTGTCGGTTTTTTGTACCTCTTCATTATTACTATTCACTAGCTTTGGTTAGGGCTGAAATCGAAGATATCTCGAAATATTGATGCGAAGGTATTGGTGGCAGTGCGGTTTTACAAACGATCTCTATTTACACAGGCTATTGCCTCACTGGAATGCCGTTGTGTTGTTTGAACTGTGCATTGAAAGCTGTTTTACTCGCGTTTGAAGCAGTAAAGGAAATTCTTGTAAAAAATTAAGATTTTTCCTTTGCGATTAATAGTTTTTTTTTTCAGTTTGTTCTTTGAAGTTTGATCGTTAAATCGTCTGACAAGCTCGAGGGCTCGCCTGTCTTAAACCTCGTTTAGTTCATTCATCAAGTGAAGAAGAAAATGAAGCTAAATCACACAAGGAAAGCAAGTCTGACTGTCAAGTCGTGTTCATAGCTCATTATTTACTGTTTGTTTGCGATGGTGCTAGTTCAAACTCGCGTTCCTTAGAAACTTGCCATCTTTTCTGAACTAGATAAGAGTAAAAACGTCGAGAGACCAGTTTGTTGTCGATAATATCGGATTAAGGACGTGAGTTTTGCTAATACATTCCTCCATTAACTACGAAGGTACAAAATCATAATGCCAAAATAAAGAAATATTACGCAAGTAAATTTGAGAGAGAAAGCATTTTCAGCTAAAGAACTTTATGCCAGGACGTTTTGAAAGAACAAAGGTAGTTCAATATTTCTTCATATCGGACTATTCCATAATATTGTAAAATATTGTCAACACTGAGTTGAAAGGATTTGATTGTCTTTGTCATAAAGGCGCGTCGTTCGGCACGGTCACTCGCGAGCCTAAGAATTATACGTTCCTTATTTTTTGCTTTGAGGTTAACTGCTGCGTTGAGTTTTGTGTTTTGTTAGAGTTCTCGCATGCCTGGCCATCTGACCAATTGTAAAGTTTATGATCAATCTTTATCATTTTGAGGTAACATTCAATAAGAACATTTGTACTTCAGCGCGGCTTTTTTATTTACTCTTTTCTGAATTTAAATCATGAACGCAAACTTTGCGCGTTTTTCTCTTTAAGTAATGCTCAAGGCGTAATCTGATTTTCAAATATGCCTTGGTCGTTACAAGACGTAAATAAAATTCAAAACCCCTTAGAGTTGAGTTAATTAGGTTTCTTTATTGACTTCGGCCAAGATGAATTTCCAGCAGTGCTGAATGAAGCCATTCTATTCAAATTCAGATCTACTAATGCGTTAATTGTGAAGTTTCAATTGTGTCTTAACAACCATGTGCACTTGGACAATGGGGCAAAAAATGAGAACATATTTCAATCTACAAAGCTGCTCCATTTTTAAGCTCTTTTCAAGAAAGTACGGGTTGCCAGATAAGTTATTGCAGAAAACAAAAACCATCAGTACACAGTATGTGTTACAGCATTTGTCCAGTAGTTCTTAAAGGGTTGAAGTGTAAAAAATCAGTTAATGCATTGACGGGAGTATAACCACATGGACTGCACAGTGTGAAAACGGGGTTTTGAAGTATTTCTATATTGCTTTGTATTGTGTCGCATGAATAACTCGCATAAGTCATTACAAAGCTCGTTTTTGACCAGTAAACGTTTCAACGACGCTATGGTTCAAAATACGAATGGTGAAAATACCGTGAGCTGTTTCTTGTCCTTTTATTTACGTCTCAGAGAATTATTCGGCTTCAATTGTATACACTCCGTAATCACTTGTTAAGGTTTTGTTTTCATAGTTAAGACCAAATAAAGGCTGTTTAGTCCAGTTGCTGAAATATTTATGTCGGTTTATCGTCATTCAAACAGACGTGTAAATTACCTTTTTTCCACTTAGTGTTAGTTAGACTCGATAAAAGTTCAATTCTTCAGTTCCATTGAAATCATTTGGTGATACTTAAGTAAAATCCTTAATTCTTCTAAACAAAAGGTGTTTAGAATAGCGTATCTGAAAGATTTGAATTGAAAACTAAAGCTGTACTTCATTCTAAGTTATTTATAGCTAAATCTGAGAGCGCTCATTCGTCTTTTTTAGATTTTTTACCGTATTATTGTGCAAGTGTTAGGTTTGTTTTTGTTCGGAGTTAGAGGAAAATTTCTTCGATATTTCTGATTGGTTTTATTTTTCACTTCTTTCACAGTATAAATACATGTATATACGCATTCCAAACTCAAACCAAGAACTATCAAAAACAGTTAACAATTAAAAGTAAAATGTTTTGATATCTTTACGTAAACACAGTGACTGCAAGATGTAACTTAATTTTGTTGTTGGTTGTTTTTAAACAACAAATCAACTGTTAGTTATTGTACTTCAGTAAGAGCAACTTTTTAACTGAATTGTAAAGACTTCTTTCACATTTTAATCCCATGGCGAGTACACATTGCAGAACTTTGACGCCTGTATAAAAGAACAAGTGGATTAAAAACACTCAGGCAGAAATTTTGTTAAAAAAGGTACCACAAACATAAGAAGACATCCAGTCTGAAAAGTGAAATTCGTTTTTATATAAAAAGCTGGATGGCACGAATTACTGAGCCAAATACTGTTTATCTTTAAAGTTTCAAAAACCATAGTAAAAATTGTTTCACTGCAGTTACAGGAATTTTCAGAGTACATTGTTTTTTTGACTTTGCTAAATAAAATATGTAACCAAATATAAATGTTACCTTCTGGTCATTTTTAATAATTGGTTAACTGAATACAGTTGAATGGTTAGACCACCTGTGAATGAAACAAATTTATTGATAGTTAACTTTATGCTTTAATTTTATTTAATACCTTTAGAGTAGTGTCAAGCATTTGATGTAATAATGGATGGTTAAGCTCATTATATTAAATGCTTTTCTTGTGCTTTAGGATATACTAATACCACTTAGTTTTTATTTATTGTCCCAAATGTAAAGTTTGTGTACACGTTATTATTTTGTAGTTGCCCAAAAAATGTGACAGGAGCTAGGTGTGAACAAGATGTGGATGAGTGTGCCACACTATCACAGCCCTGTTTGAATGGAGGAACCTGTACCAATCATTTTGGAGGTTACATATGCCGCTGTGTCCATGGTTGGGATGGGTATGACTGTTCGCAAGATATTGATGACTGTAAGCATGATGATGATAACCTCCCCAAATGCCTGTACAATGGAAAATGTGTTGACCTCGTTGGGACATACAGATGCATATGCCCACAACATAAAACTGGTAAGGCTTTAATTTAGTACTAGATTTCTTTGCCTAAATTGAGATAACTAATAACACCCAGAGCTTAGAATAACTATCAAGCAGGTGGCTTATATTGTCTGGTCAAAAATGATTTTGCCTGGACATTCTTGTTTTTGGTTAGACAAATTTAATCCATCTCAACTAGTTGCAATAAAACTACTTAAGGTGATCTGTAAATCTTTCAGCAACAGCAACTCAAAATATCCTTAGTTTACTTATTATATTATGAGATCTTTAATAGTTTTAGTAAATTATTATCATTTTAGATTTTTCTTGTAATGATTATATTCATTTGATAACTGCACCAAAGAAGTGTTATATATTATTATTGTTTAAGCTTTACAACTGGCATGTGAAGAAATTTACAATTTTAGCTGATTTCTCAACCAAAACCTCATTTAGTTCTAACATTATTTCTTTTTTGAGAACATGATAATATTGAATAATTTCCATCATGATTGTCAATGTCTCAAAATTGAATTTCCTTTTAAAGTGCAAATGACTGGACAACTGATAACAGGTCATTCACAGCTTTGTCTGGAGCTCAATTTTTGTGGGGACATTGTCTGTTGACAAACCTTTATTTCAAGCCCTTACACTGAAATTAAAGAAGGCTAACTTGTAAGGGTTTTCTTGTTTCAAAGCATTTTCTGATTTTGTGACTTTATTTTCTGCCAGGTTTGATTTGTCAATTCAACAATAGTTGTTACTACAACAATACCTGCAAGGGTGATTTGACTAGATGCATAACTGGCCCTTTTGGTGAACACCAGTGTGTGTGCCCTCCAGGCTACACTGGTAATGACTGTTCCTTAGATATCATCGAGTGCAATGGCTTAAATCCTTGTTACCATGGTAGCACTTGTATTGATATCCCAGGATCATACAAATGTGACTGTGTTAGTGGTTATACAGGTAAATGGTATTTTAAATAGGACTTATGTATGTTTACGCCAAACACCTCCAAGCCTCACTTTTAAATCACAAAAATGTGATTATTTTCATAAATCACATCCCAAAGTGTCCATAAATGAAAAGAATTCCTTTGTGAACACAGTTTGCATGTGCAAATAGCTCACACCTTTTTCTTGAATACGAGGCTTGGGGGTAAAATTGACTAGTTTGACGTAAATATGCATAAGCCCTATTAAATAACTCTCAAAGACTAAGAATTTGTATGTGTGTATGGTGTCACCCTTTGTTGCCCTGTACGTATGTTTTGTAGAACATACCAGGGCTCGACCTTTCTACTTATAGGTTGCTAATACTACCAAAAAAAGGAATGCTGACTAGATTTTTAGGACTTGCAGCCAGCTGGCTACTAAAAGATTGTGTGGAACCTTTGCAACTGACTAACAATGATAAACTATGAGTTAATGTTTCTAATAATAAAATAAACAGTATGGCGACATAATTAAGCTTAACTGTTTTCTTGGACAAACATCTGGGGGAAAAAATGCAATTGTTCTTGTGCACACAGCTATAGATGCAGTCATAGAACAGCTTAAATGCAGATAATATTTCTGGATTCTTGAACTTGTACTCTGGCTACCAAATTTTTGCCTCTGATGACTAGCTAGCTACTTAAAAAGAGTTAATTTCGAGCCCTGTCTTTATCATTCAGCTTATTCTGTTTATTCATTGCAGGAGCGAGATGTGAAACAAATATAAATGAGTGTGCATCAAATCCATGTGTGAGAGGAACCTGTTTAGATTTTCCAAACATGTTTCAGTGTCTTTGTGAACCTGGCTACACTGGAGTGCGATGTGATGAAAACATTAATGAATGCACTAGCAACCCATGCAAAAATAGGGGTCAGTGTGTTGACCTTGTTAACAAGTATCAATGCAAGTGTCAGCCTGGCTATACTGGTGTGAACTGTGAATTGAGCATTGATGATTGTGCTACCCTTCCCTGCCAGAACAATGGCACATGTCGAGACCTGCATATGGATTACAAATGCAGTTGCCCTTTGGGGTTTCAGGGCAAAGACTGCCAAATAAACATTGATGATTGTATGTCGTTGCCTTGCAAGTATGGTGGACAGTGTGTTGATGGGGCTAATGAATATACATGCCTTTGTCAATCAGGGTTTACTGGAAAAAATTGTGAGATTGATATAAATGAGTGTGCCAGCTCACCATGTGATAATGGGGGAACTTGCGAAGATAAAACTAATGGATATAAATGTCACTGTCCAGCTGGAACTCATGGTAAGAAATTGAGATCAACAGAATTGAAAATATTTTTTGTGTTTTTTGTTTCTTGTAACTTTATCATGTTAGAATTAGATTTAAAACCAGTTGCAGAACTGTTTATGTGATCGTGGATCAGTTTTACTCCTTACTTTGTGTGATCCTTAAGCCCTGTTTACACTACAGAAAAAAGCAGCTAGGCAAGGTAGAAGGCAAGAATGAAGTCCTAAATCCTAAAATGTAATGGCAATGTAAGTGCAGTTACACAGTGGGATTCATCATTGCCTGACAATAAAATTTTACCCTTGCTGAGCTTTATTCTTGCCTAGCAATTTTTTTCTGTCGTGTAAACAGGGTTCTAGTTTTCCATTTTACAGTGATGGGAGAATTAATTGAGTCCTTCAAGAAGTCAGTAACAAAGTCATTGATCAGGGCTTTTCAATCTATGGAATAGTAGTAACTCCAGTTTTACTGGTAACCTTTGAAACAGTATCTGTTCAGACCTGCCAACCTTTTCTAGTCTGAAATGGCGGGAAGAAATTGCTGAAAACCTCAGCTTGAACTGAACTAAATAAAGAGAGAAATGAAGATACAAAGGGAGAATACATGTTTATGGAAAAGGAACACAAAAAAATTTATTTTTACAAAAAAACAAAAAGGTTTCAACAACTAAATAACTTCATTTCAAGTACACTCCCAGTAGATATTTAATTTTATTAAGAACAAACTGCAAACAGGCTACCAAGAGAATTTGGCTTACTGCCGGGAGACCAGGAGATCATATCTCTGTACAGGAGAGTTGGCAGGTCTGTCGGTGCTGATGCTAGAAACTCTTTGAATACTAGCTGGAGTCAGTGTAATTATTTGTGTGTACAGGTGAGCGATGCCAAACCAATACAAATGACTGCACTCTAGATGTTTGTAAGAACAGTGGTATTTGTCAAGATGGATTGAACTCCTTCACATGCCGATGTCAACCTGGTTTCACAGGACAGACTTGTGAAACTAACATCAACGAGTGCTCTTCCAACCCATGTCTCAATGATGGAACATGTGCCGATGGCATTGCACAGTTTTACTGTCACTGCAAAGATGGCTATGCAGGTACCTTGTAACTTTCAGCAAATTAGTGAACTCGGAATAAAACTTTGTTTTTTTTAGATAAAAGAATATGAGTTGCAGAACATTTATTGATTGGGGAGCTATATATATAGTTAATGTGCTTGGGTAGATCAGTAAATTAGTTTTTTGTATATATATACATCTCTTCATGATCAGTTTGAATAAGAAAAACTAAAAATGACTTTAATTTGTAAGATTAAAAAATATGAGCTATAGAACATTTGTTATTGGTTTGTGAGCTAGTTTCAATGCTTTCATCTATTAAGCAGTTTTAAAAAGTCAAGGTTTTAAGTTAACTTTGAAAATGTTGTAAGTAATTTGTAATTTTAAAATTATAATCATCAAATATTTGGATTGGTTCTTAATAGGTGAGAGGTGTGAAAAGAAGAAAGACAGTTGCCTTGACAACCATTGCCAGAATGGTGCAACATGTCAACCACTGGCAAGCAACAATGGATATTCCTGCAAATGTATGCCTGGATTTTATGGACTATACTGTGAGAAAAATATAGATGATTGCCTCTTGTCACCATGCCAGAATGGTCGATGTATTGACGGCATCAATGGATACACATGCGAATGCTACCCAGGCTTCACTGGTTCAGACTGTAACATTAATATTGATGACTGTCAGTCAAGGTAAATCCTGCATGTTGTTTTTTGTTTGAATTAGATTCAAGGTTTGACCAAAAATTAATCACCTTTTTTCATTTTAACACCATTGCCAGAGAAGGAAAATGTTCTTATAGGAATCTTTCAACTCTATTCTTTTGAATCTTTGTGGCCAGCTTTGACACAACTTGAGATATCATGTTTTCTCAGTTTTTTGGTATCTTTTGGGAGGGGAATTTCTCAGAAATAGCCCAAACATTTTTCAAATATGAATTAGGGTTGTGATATTTGTGTTATAGATTTCTCAAGCTTTAATTTACATCATTGTTGACTCTTTCTGGTATGATCTAGATAGCAGAAAAAAGTTAACCTTTGTCGCAAATTTTTCAGCCCTTGTTTCCATGGTGCCACTTGTGTGGATGGAAAAAACACCTTTACTTGCCAGTGTCCAACAGGCTTCCAAGGAACTAGGTGTGAGTACCACATAAATGAATGTGAGACACGACCCTGTGTCAATGGTGCCACATGTGTGGACATGATTGGTAACTATAGCTGTTACTGCCCCACTGGTTACTACGGGAGGAACTGTGAAAAGGTGGTACAGTGGTGCAGAGGTAATAATCCCTGTCAGAATGGAGGTACCTGCTCACAGAGTAGAAACGACTTTAAATGTATGTGCCGTTCTGGTTTCACTGGAGTCATCTGTGATGTAGAGCGCGTTTCATGTTCAAATGCACAGTCCAAGGCAGGTTCTGTGGCTGTATGCAAAAATGGAGGAACCTGTGTGGATATTGATGGAATACAGACTTGCATATGCCAAGCGGGTTACAGAGGCAGTTACTGTG
Source organism: Hydrozoanthus sils (assembly GCA_027575215.2). NCBI lineage: Eukaryota > Metazoa > Cnidaria > Anthozoa > Zoantharia > Hydrozoanthidae > Hydrozoanthus > Hydrozoanthus sils. Next base: position 19,581 of record JAOBRD020687582.1, read on the forward strand.
AAATAAATATTAATGAATGTGCCAGTGGTCCTTGCAAGAATGGTGCAAAATGCCGAGATCAAGTTGGAAATTACACTTGTGAGTGTATGAAGGGATTTACTGGAAAAAATTGCGAATATAACATAAATGATTGTTATTCAAATCCTTGTAGACATGGAGGTCGCTGCACAGATTTGGTGAATGGATATATTTGTAGTTGCCAAACCGGTTGGGTGGGCAGAAATTGTTCTGAAAATCCAAATGATTGCTTTCAGAATGCATGTTTTTACGGGGGAACATGCAAGGATGGTCTTGCAAGGTTTGAATGCAGTTGCAAGCCTGGCTATACTGGAGTGCGATGTGAAAAAGAAATTGATGAATGTGCCTCAAATCCTTGTCGTGCTTACCACACTGAAAGGTGCATCAACCGGGTGAATGATTATTACTGTAAATGTAAAAGGGGATTTCAAGGTGTCAACTGTGAAACAGATGTAAATGAGTGTCTGTCGTTTCCATGCCAGAATTCTGGAACTTGCCAAGATGGACCAGGAAAATACACCTGTATGTGTCCTAAAGGATACTCAGGGATTAATTGCGAAAGGAAAGTACAAGACTGTGGAGACCATCCCTGTCTTAACAACGCTACATGTGTTCCAGCCCTCAACAACTATAGGTGTATGTGCCAACCGGGAGTTGAGGGACTCCACTGTGAATTGAATAAAGATGACTGTCGCAGTGTACCTTGTGGGAACGGAGGAACATGTATTGATGGATACAACTCTTACACTTGCAAGTGTTTGGCTGGCTACTCAGGTTCCAACTGCAAGCAGAATGTTAATGAATGCCTCCTTAGAAATCCATGTAAGAATGGTGGCACCTGTCAAGACCTAAATGATGGATACAAATGTAACTGTGTACCAGGTAATGACTGTTTGATGAGTCGAAAGAGGAGAGTATTTAAATTCTTGATTTTTTTCTTATTTAGCTTCACTACTCTTAAGTAGTTGCAAAACCCAGCAGGTTTTATAACCCAATTATTGTCATTAACCGAGAAGACGCAAAGGTCTAGCTGTTTGCAGATGTTAAAGCAAAGCCAGCATCTTCTCAGTTATTTTAAGACCTTGAGTGAAGGTCTGGCACCGGGAATGGAAACAAGGATAAGTGACTTGTACCAGGTTTTGGCTCGAAAAACCGAGGGTAACTTAATTTTCAAAGGTTCAACTAAAGTTATTTATAGAGTGTCATGATTTAGGTACATCACAGTATCAACTTCATTGACTGTAATAATTATAGGAAGGTATATTGGAAATCTTGAATGGAAAATTGGAATTTGGAAAACTGAATGGTCAGAACAAAGGAAAAGTAACCTGCAGCAGGTTTTAGCTCAAAAAAACTAGTCGGATTTAATGAGGCCTGTTGTATTTAGATATTTTTCATTTTCAGGTTCAGCTTTAGTAATGCATGGAACCTTACAACATATTAGTATTAACTTGATTGATTGTAATTATAGGAAAATATACTGGAAAACATTGTGAAGTTTACATTTCTGAGAAGTGTCCATATAGTGACTGTGCAACAAGTTTCAATGGAGGTCAATGCAAGGTGAGTAGTTGTGGCTTAGTTGTTATGCATAGTCTCGTTATAATTAGCTGTAGTTGTTCCTACTAATTGATCTAGGTAACCACAAAAACATTCTCTCATAATGGATTTGAAAAGCCTGTTTGTCTAAGAGATTGTTCCAGGTGTTGCCATGGACTTTACTAGAAAAAGTTAGGGAAGTTATTTATTAAAATTTTTGTTGTTATTGCAGCGCAAATGCAACATTCATTCCTGCAATTGGGATGGAACAGACTGTTCACTTGGTCGCAATCCATGGGCTAATTGTTCTACAGTAACCAAATATGATGAGCCGTGCTATTCGGTGTTCAACAATGACAGATGTGACAGAGAGTGTAACACAGCTAGTTGTTTATATGATGCATTTGACTGTAAACCAAAACATGTTTGCCTGTAAGTGTCATAAATATTTTGTGTATCTTTATAAAATTTTACTTTAAAGACATTTAAGAATATGAGTTAATGTTTTTATTTGTTTTATTATTTATCAAAGTTCACTTGAATTAAGACGTACTGTTTGTTTAGGTTTTCAAATCATTAATGTAACAATCAGTATAATAAAGACTTAACTTAATGTCTTCTTTTTATCAAGGTTGTTGTACATGCTGTCTCGGGTAATTAATAGCTAGAAGTATTTGGTAATAACAAGTATTGTTCACTTTCTGTTACTTTTTTGTGAAGTTTTGTTAATCATTTATGATTTTTCTCTAGCATGAACACCTACTGTAAGTCTCGCTTCATGGATGGCCATTGCGATAGCCGCTGCAACAACAAAGAATGCATTCTAGATGGATTGGACTGTGACACACGACCCCCAAAATTAGTAAGTAAAAGTTGTTTGTCTCTTGACAGTTGATTGTGTTTGTTGTTTCAAGTTTTCATCATCAGCCATCTGATGAAGCTCGGGGAGACTAACTGACCCAACACCTCAGTATATTACTAATACCTCTTTACTTCACTAGTCTGAAGACACCTTGGTGACTGTTCTGAAGGTAAGCCCTTCAACTTTTCTGAGTGGCAATGGCTCTCAAGTATTCCTTCGAGCATTGTCTGAGGAACTGCGTACCATAGCTGTTATGAAAAAGGATGGCAATGGGAATCCAATTGTAATAAAGAAGGATTTAAGTAAGAAAACTGAAAAAATTGCTTCACGGTCCTTGGGAAACCACCGTTTGAGAAGAGAAGCTGTAACTTATGGGTAAGTATGCTCAATTCTTAAGTCCCATATACAACAAATAATTGTGTTTGGGTAAATAGTTGTTCATTTTTATCTTAGAGTGCCTTTGAAGTGAAAAATTTTGTTACCACAGTGGGTAAACCTTTCTAAATGTAGAATAACGGTGAAAAACTTTTGTAAAAATCTTTTACGGTTCTCAAGATGTTAACATTTTAATGTTTTCATATGGTGATGTCACATTGTTGGCAGACAAATTTTCAATCTTTTGAAATCTGCTATAAATACATAACCTTTGGATGAATTTTAACCAAACTTGGGCTGATGATGTATCTAGAGGTTTTTTTCAGAATAGTTATCGATTTTCATCATCATAGCAACAAACTGGGTTCCAGGCTCCAGATGAGAATTCCCAAATTATTGAGGTTTCTTTGTTAAACCAGAAGTTGTGCGACATGTTATGACGTAATTTCTATTCTTCTTACCATGTAAAAGAAAAATACAAAGATTTGGTTTAATTGCCTTGGTGAAAATTCTTGGAATAACTGAAGATTTGTTTTGGTACAAATGGGGCCTGCTACCGAGTTTGTTGCCATGATGACATATTGTTACTATTCTGAAGAAAACCTCAAGATACATCAGTCCAAGTTTGGATAAAATTTGCCCAAAGGTTATGGATTTGCAGCAGATTTTAAATAATTGAAAATCTGCCTACCAACAAGGTGACGTCATCATTTGAAAACATTAAAATATTAATATCTCAAGTACTGTAAAAGATTTTAATGAATTTTTTTCACAGCTATTCCTTATTTAGCAAGGTTTATCCTTTGAGGTAATAAATTTTTTTCACTTTATAGGCACTTTAAGCAGCTTAGTGTTTAGTAATGATAATAATAGTAAGAATACCAATATCGATAATAATTAGCACTTATTCTATTTCAGTTGAAGTGGATAGTGGTAAAATATCTCAATTGAAATAGAATAAGCGTATACTATGTACAAGCGAGGCAACTGATCTACAGGATTTGTATAAAGAAACATGCTTTTCATAGAAATACTGAACATGGCAAAACTTACCCGTGAGCAGCCCAACTTACAACCAACAGCACTACAGTCAAACTTCTCTAAGACAGACACCTTCGGGATCGGCCTCAACTGTCTGTTCTAGAGAGTGTCTGTCTCATGGAGACTTAAAATACAGTAAGTGACTAGCATAATGCATGGCAGGATCAAATTTTGGTGTCTGTTTTATCTGGGTGTCTGTCTTGGGGGGTTCATCTATAGTAATAATCATTATTTAAGAAGACGCTAAGTCATGTTAATACTGGTAAAGTAAGCATTTCTGAAGGCTTCCAATTTTTCGTTGTCATCAGGTCTGAAGTTCATTTGAAGCTGGACAACAGAGGCTGCATAGATGATGTCTGCGTTGGAACAGAAACGGTAATTACTGTTTGACTTTCTATTTTATCAATCAAATAGAGTAAATACCTCTTTGTTGTTGTTGCGGCTGAACTTAACAAAGAACTATTTCTTTTCCAGGCTGCTAACCTTCTCGGAGCCAAAGCCTCCAAAGGTCAGCTGTCACTTCCCTACCAAGTTGTAGAAGTGGAAAGTAAGTGCAAAATTTTTCTTTCTTTGATTTGTTCTTCTGGAAGAACAACAGTTCCTTCTGTGTGGTAGAATCTTTTCGTTTCTAAATGTGCTTATTTTTTTAAGGTAAAAAAGATGAAGAGACTCCACCACCCAAGACCCCATTCAACCCATTATGGATTGCAATGTTGTGTGTTGGTATTCCACTGTGCGTTGTTGGAGTCCTTGCTGGGGGAAAGACTGTGTATGCTCGTGTGTGGGTCCCAGAAGGGTTTGTGAGGCGCAATCGTCAGAGAAGATCTTTACGCCGAGAACCTATTGGACAGGACTATTCCATGAGGTAGTTAAAAACGTACTTCTTTTAAAAATAAGACAAAAAAAATAAGACAAAAATCAAGATTGATGCAAATAGATTTAGACTTTAGTTGAGATTTTCTGGGATACGTAAGCTCACAATAACTTTCTTTCAGGAATATTGACAAGAGTACAAGTGAGTTGGAAGAGGCTGCAGGTACAACTGTTGATCGAATAGACCTGACACCGCCCCAAGATGGACGACAGGCAAAAAAAGTTCGACTTGATGATGGACAAAGTAAGCTTCAACTTGATGAAAAAGGAGTTGATAATCGGCAATGGACACAACTTCACAGAGAGGCAGCTGATGTGAATGTGAGAAACTGTACTGTATTGGCAATCACCCCACCCCAGGAGGGTGACTTGCAGAGAGGGACTTCTGCATACCAAGTCAATGCTAAAGGACCTGGTGGGTTCACTGCACTCCATCTTGCATCATGTCGTGGAACCCTTGTTGATGGAAGCTGTGTTGAGGATGATAGTAACAGTGATGATAGTGGAGGGGCCATGGTGTCTGACCTACTTTCTTTGGGGGCCAAGTTGAGTTGCAGGACTGATGACACACAGGAAACCCCGCTTCACCTAGCTGCGCGACATTCAAGAGCTGATGCTGCCAAACGGTTACTCGATGCTGGTGCAGATGCAAATGCAAAAGACAAATCTGGGCGTACACCATTGCACCAAGCTGTTGCAGCTGATGCTCAAGGAGTTTTCCAGGTCAGTGAAAGTTTACATGCTGGAAATGTTGCCTAGCAACAATAGATCTAGAAGTGTTAGGGCTGTTGCAGATGTGAGTTGATTTGAACTACAGGGATGAAAATAATATTGCTTATGCAAGAGTGAGTAGTTAAAATATATAGGGAAAGAAATCACAGGGTTTGCAATGCAGTGGTTACTTAGGAATAACAGGGAGGGAATAAAGTGGTTGTCATAGAAGTTAATACTAGAGTTTCTCTTAGGTGTAACCTAAACTCTGTATTTTCCAGATCCTACTGAGAAACCGTGCAACAGATCTTGAGGAAAAAGACAACAATGGAACAACACCTCTAATTCTTGCTTCCAGAGATGAAATGCTGGACATGGTCAAGGAGTTGATCAAGGCAAATGCAAAGGTTAACAACACCGATCATCAAGGTGAGCTCTACTTGGTGTTTACTTATTTACTAAACCGACATCGCATCCCCAGCTGTGGTTAACGAAACAAGGCCTTCTCTCTCCTCCCCCTCCCCCTCAATCATGTTGAAGTAGATTATTGACTTCAGTGACTCTATTCATAGGTAAAACTGCCCTCCACTGGGCGGTTGCTGTCAACAGCTTGGAAGTTACAAAGGAGCTGCTCAGAAGTGGGGCTAAAAAAGACCAGCCGGACGATAAGGTACATTATTATATGACTGACTGAGTAATTATTAAATGACTGACTGAGTAGTTATCATATGACTTAGTGATTATGTTATGACTGAGTAACATGACTTTTGTTTTAACTTGCCGTGATATAAAGAATAGAGTTCCCGATACTTTGCAGTTATGGTTTGATGACATTTTTTCCATCATATCTTCACACAGGGCCAAACTCCTTTGTTCCTTGGAGCCCGGGAGGGAAGTTACGAGGCTGTACGCTGCTTGTTGCGCAACTTTGCCAACCGCAAGGTTGCTGATAACATGGATCAGACCCCAGAAGATATTGCACGAGAGCGACTGCATGACGACATTGTAGAGCTGCTCACTGATTGGTCATTAGGTTGTAGCTCGCCAATTGCAGCAGCACCAACTTCCCCTATCGAAGGGCAGAACTCACCTCTGACTTGTACTCAGTCTCCCCCGCCAACAGTTGTGACCCATTTCCCAGTTTGTGCAGCACCAACCAGGAAGAGCAGCTCTAGCGCCTCTAAAGGGGCTCGGGCAAAGACTGCCGTTAGTATGGCAGGCGTGAAACGCAAGCGCAAGAAGCAACAGCGAATGAACGATCAGAGTTACGTTGGTGATTTTAGTAACAGAAACATTGGTAATCATCAGTCGGGTGTCGTCTTGTCTCCCTCCAGTGCGACCAATGGGCTATCCCCTGCCAGCACAGCAGCCAGTTTTTCACCACCGGCGATGGCAGTAATTAACAGTTTGTCCCCCCAGGACAGTCTTGGGGGAGGTGTTTCACCTTCCACCTCCACAACACTTTCGCCACCACAGCCGAACTCACTCGCAACTAATTCGCCATCACCACCAATGTTGGATTCGCAACTTGAGGCTGATCTTGATGATGTCCTTCGAGCTGACGTGCTAGGACTTGATGATATTAACGTTGATGGGAGTGATTTTTTCCGTGATATTCAGTTTGGTCAGGATAACTTACCTCGTGGCGAGTTTGTCCCGCGAGTGGATAATGTTTACGATACTGATGCAGTGACCAACATTCAGGATCCCCTCTCGGTATCATGTCAGGTTTTACCAATAACCGCAATAGATCAACAAATAAGCAGTGTCGGTGGAACCCTGCCCACCACGTCAGACTGCATGTACGTTCCTAACAACACGCAAAGGCGAGAGAATACAAACTATCAAAGACTATACTCAGCTGCTAGCTCTCCTAATCTTCCATGTTCTGTAGACTCTTTAGCGGCTGTCTCGCTACAGCAAAACCCGCTACAAACTGTGCAGAAAAGTTGCACATCTCCTTCACAAATGGCGGCTTTCCGAGCTCTATCGAACTCGAATGCAATTGAGGTTGTCTCACCATCGCGGAAAGAGAGACATCAGTTACCTGTAGTTGCACAGCATACTCAATTAAATGGACAATTACAGTTCACGGGGAGCGAAAAATACCCCACCCCACCGTCAGGGCACTTGTACGGTATATCGTATGACTCCTCACCACAGAAATTGCCTACGTCATATCTTACCCCATCACCTGATTCGCCTGAGCGATGGTCCTCGTCGTCGTCACCTCATTCGTCCAACTCGGACTGGTCGAACTGTTAGAACGAGGCTAGAAAGTTCTGTTTGTAGTGTGAGAGTCGTATAATATCATTTTTGTTCTTGGCTGGGAGGGGAGGGAGAAATTGAGCTATTTTAAGAAAGGAATGACAACATTTTAGTCAGTAGCCGACAGGAAAAGTGCCGCGCCTGAAGTCTCAATTTTTGCCAAGAATGAGACGCCGATTTACATTTCAAGACAAGCGAAATAAATTGTTAGTTTAAGAGAGTCTTGCCCACTCTCGCAAGAGTCAAAAAACACATTTGGTTTCTTTTGTTCGCTTAAACGGAGAAATACACGGTTGCCTTTAGAAAAGGGGACGTAATAATATTGGAGATACAATTGAGTTTTGAGAAGTAGAATTTAGATCAGGCGTCTCAATTTCCTGTTGTCAACCTTTGTTAAGACAGCTTAATGTACATTTTAGCTTTATACAAAAAATTTTCACATGCAACGCGTTCCCTGTTTCGGTACATTCATTAATCGGCGTGTAAAGTTTAGATATAAAAAAGATAATATTTGCATTTTAGCTTAGCGGTTAGTCTTTCATAGTCACCCAACAGTAAATCACCTTTCAGTGAAGAGAGTATTTAAATAACAAAAGGTATAACGAATTTCGTGCACTAAAATCAAAGTTAATGTTCCGCTAATAGATTCAAGAATTGTCACGGTTACGTATGAAGATATTTCTTAAATTTGCCATTGAAGCAATGCAGCAGTTAGTTTTTATAAAACTGTTTCTAGCCGAAGATACCGAAGGCGGCATCTTTTGTTTTAGCTTCTCTGAATTGGCGCAATCAAATTCACTTTCAATTTAAAGCGTAGGGTAAAGGTGCATTTTGTGGTGCATAATTTAAATAAAGGGCAGTAAGGGATAATTTTAGGGACTGGATATATGTACATGTTGTAAATTGTTGCGTTATTTTTTGTTGTGCCCCAAATTGTAGTTGAAATCGCAGTAATGAAGTTTTGCCGTCAGTTGTTGAGAAATTTTTGCAAAGCGCATGCGTGAATTTTGGCAGTTGCGGGACAGTCAATACAGTTTTTATTTTAGTCCAACGTAAGTATAATTTTTAAGAGCACGTGTTTGTATAATAAATTATCGGAATACTGCCAATTAGTTTTGATTTGTACAAGAGAACCTTTGATTCAATTGGTCAACAGTTTGGCTAAATCTTTGGAAGGTACAACTTGAGGCAGTGCCACGTCAGCAATTTTCACAAGTGTATAGCAGGCACAGGCTTTCCACATTAATAGATATAGAAAGAAATTTTAATATATTTTTTGAAACAGCCTCAAATTATAAAGGAAACTTGTAAATACATTTTTAAGAGTTAAATATATATGGGTGACAGCTATTATCATTGGATTTTTCAGCACATTCGTGTACTCACATTGTTATATATCGTCAAAAGGTCCTTCACAGTTTTCTTGTTATATTTTGTAAATTATATATTAACACGGCCGGCCACTGGCTATCCGTCCGGCAAAAGTACGAGAATATTTTGACTAGTAAAAATTAAATGAGTTTCGTCAAGTGTTGTCAGTTCATTTTAGTTTTAAGAGATTTTGGCATGGGGGAAACGTACACTGACACTGTGACAGAACGTACATACTTGCAGAGACAGATCGAACATACATACAATATACATGAACGATAGCTGTCGAGCTCGTTAATCAGGTAGAACCATTGTCGATAGAGTCAAACTAAATATTTGAAAATATAGATGCATACACCCATTTTTGTATAAATGAAACGAGGATCAGATTACCCAAAATTTAAGAACAAGCTGTGGATTTTCGACCTTTGACATAACACTAAAGACAGAGTGAGTAAGAAAAGATTCGCAGCTTTTCTCTTAATCGTTGTCATTACCTCAAATACACTTCACTCGGGGAAAACTCGGCGAATCCATGATGAATTTATCAAGAATAGATCTGCCTAGCAATTGGTTTTGCAATACATGCATTGCAATACCTTAAGCTTAGTTCTTATTCGATTTAAACTTAAAAATAGGAACAATTTGAGTCTCGGATCGCTAAAACATCGAGCCTTGCGAATATTATTGGTTCTAATAAAAAGGCGTGTAAGGGCCTTGAACCCATACAAACCTTTATTTATACGCAGTATTTTCTAGTATGCCCCTCGGAAAAAACAGTTATTGAGTTTACTCCTAAAGCGAGTGGGTTAATTTTTTGAGAAGAATCAAAAGTTGGGTAAGTTTTGGGATGAAAAAGATTAAAAAGCAGATTTCGTCGTAATTGTTGCGCCGTTTCGATTCACTTTACCTCGTCAGTCGTAAACTATAAGAAGTTTGTCATTCCAAAATCCTAGTGCAGTTTCGAGAAATAAGTTTATTAATATCAAAACAAATTGGAATTAATGAACTTCCTCAGAAACGACTAAGTTCAAAGTTCATTTCCTTTTTATAAACGGAACTCGACTGAAACTCGATCCGAGTTTTTCATTAGTTTGTATATTATTTTCAAAGGTTTGCTCAAAAGAAGATCTATTTCACAAATTTTTGATTGTGTACGATGAGTCATTTTCATATAAATTGATACGTGCCGCAATTTAAAAACAAGACATGTTTGTTCATCCCTGAAGAGATTGCATCTTGGTTTCGTGCGATGAAAGATAAGCAAAGACGTCTGGAAATTGTGTTGTTTACAAACAGAAGTTGTCATGTTCAAAACAATCTTGAGTGCTTTTCTTTCACGCAGACAAAGAGCGGTAAGTAGACAGTGACTCTGTTTGTAAATATTTATAATTGAAATACAACACGCAATTACTAGAGGCCGTGGGAAAAAGAAAAAGTGTCGAGTCCCACATACTCTTTCAACTGGTGTATCTGCCTCGCTTTTGTTTAGGGATTAAATAGAGAGAAATTGGCGCCGCGAGGGACGTTAAATTATATTAAGAAAACAAGAGACTAATGGTTGAGTTTTAATTAGCACATTTATTGATATCCCCAGGGTATTGATTGAACACAAACTTTTTTCGCAGTACTTCCTTGGGGACCGAATCGTTCCCATCATATTTCGCAAAACCTGATACGAACAAGGCCGCTTCGAGGGAGTCCTGTTGATAACACGCGCCAAGTATTTTGGCGGTATTGCAGTCGAACAATCAAGCATGGAAATGACGGATGCAGACACGATAATCTGGTTGATAAGACCTTGAAAGGAGGACCATCAAATCCTCTGCAAAGACTGCCGCGGAATGCTACAAAAACATTTTAAAAAATTGACTTTTAATCTTGTCAACAAAGCACGAACTTTGAAGATTGTTTTTAGTGGGACATTTTTAAGTTTGAGTCGGTGACCGGGAAGTTTTGATTTTGCTTTTTCTTTAAAGAAAACAGGAATAATCGAGAATAATCAAGCTCCGTACCATTAAAAGCGAACCAAAAACTGAGAGAGAATGAAAACAGTATTTTGAGTTAAACGGTATTGTATTTACTTTGTTAATGAAGGTAAAATATAGATCTCTGTTCTTTTGTTGCTACTGACTTTATCGGATTAACCTTAAACACCTTTTTCCATTTTGTCGCTTTGAAGCCGAGCGGCTGTTAGCTTCTAGAAACGAACCCACGTCTTTCTACAGAATAGCTTCAAAATTGTAAGGTAGCCGCCTACGAGCTGTGCCGAGGGCCACTATAGACTCATTTCTTCTTTAAGAAAAACTTTTTTTTACATTGTGGAAGAAATGTTTCAACAACACCACATTTGTATTTGTTATTCAGTTAGAGAAGATAATGAACATAGTGGTTGAAGGTAATTTGAAGCAACCGTTACATTAAGGGATCGATCAACATAATCCTTGAAGTCAATTTAAGCGCAGAAAGCGTAGATTCCATCCTTTGACATGTATTTCCTCCGCTAGCTCTTATGTCCCTTTTACCCCACCAAAAAATAAGCTTGTTCGGGTGCTTTTCTATACCTATAGCGAAAAACACGTGTATAGTTTAACCCCCGGGGGGTACTCCCTATATTGGGGTGGTAGGTATGATCGTCGTTTTTTTAGGGGTTAAAATTGTCAGTCCGGTATTTTTTAGGGGTTGTTAAAAAAAGCCCTGTGTTAAACCAAGAGCCTATTGAACTGCTCAACTGCTTGCAGTCTAGTCCTGTGTTTTATATTAGCAAACGTGCGTACTGATAAGAAGTTAAGACAAAAGTCCTTTGGCGAACGTCCTATTACGTGCGCGCCTTTGTTTACTGCATATCAAGTTCAACGCAACACGAAGGGGCTTAGCGCCGACCCTCAAGCTACCCAGAGAATGTTTTCGGCATTCAATTGGTATATTTTAGGGTAATTTCACAACCGAGAGGTATTTTTAGGGTGGAAAATTTTAATTCCTTGATATTTTTTAGGGTATTTGGGGGATTTTTTCGACGATCATCCCTACCCTTTTGACCC
>JAOBRD020687583.1:3751-14706 GCA_027575215.2 Hydrozoanthus sils
ACATGGGCTTACAGTGCTATGGTATCCATAAACTTACTGAGGATGGCTGTGTATACATGGGCTTACAGTGCTACGGTATCCATAAACTTACTGAGGATGGCTGTGTGTACATGGGCTTACAGTGCTATGGTATCCATAAACTTACTGAGGATGGCTGTGTATACATGGGCTTACAGTGCTACGGTGTCCATAAACTTACTGAGGATGGCTGTGTACACATGGGCTTACAGTGCCACAGTATCCATAAACTTACTGAGGATGACTGTGTACACATGGGCTTACAGTGCTACGGTATCCATAAACTTACTGAGGATGGCTGTGTATACATGGGCTTACAGTGCTATAGTATCCATAAACTTACTGAGGATGGCTGTGTATACATGGGCTTACAGTGCTACAGTATCCATAAACTTACTGAGGATGGCTGTGTACACATGGGCTTACAGTGCCACAGTATCCATAAACTTACTGAGGATGACTGTGTACACATGGGCTTACAGTGCTACAGTATCCATAAACTTAGTGAGGATGGCTGTGTATACATGGGCTTACAATGCTAAGGTATCCATAAACGTACTGAGGATGGCTGTGTATACATGGGCTTACAGTGCTGCGGTATCCATAAACTTACTGAGGATGGCTGTGTACACATGGGCTTACAGTGCTACGGTACCCATAAACTTACTGAGGATGGCTGTGTACACATGGGCTTACAGTGCTATGGTTTCCATAAACTTACTGAGGATGGCTGTGTACACAAGGGCTTACAGTGCTACAGTATCCATAAACTTACTGAGGATGGCTGTGTACACATGGGCTTACAGTGCTACGGTATCCATAAACTTACTGAGGATGGCTGTGTATACATGAGCTTACAGTGCTAAGGTATCCATAAACTTACTGAGGATGGCTGTGTACACATGGGCTTACAGTGCTACGGTATCCATAAACTTACTGAGGATGGCTGTGTACACATGGGCTTACAGTGCTAAGGTATCCATAAACTTACTGAGGATGGCTTGGTTCGTGTACATAGGCCTGTTTTGCTACCGTGTACTCGTAAACATACTGAGGATGGCTTGACTTACAAGTGTACATAGACCTATAGTACTACTGTACTCATAAACTTACTGAAGATGGCTTGACTCTTGTGTATAAGGCCTATAGTACTACTAACAGTACTCATAAACTTACTGAGGATAGCTTGGCTTGTGTACATAGGCCTATGTCCACCTATTATTACCCAGGGGGTCACTGATCTATCCACGCTCTTGAGGTCATTCTCTAACCAGATGTGCTGTCGGGAGCCCTTCATATAATCATGCTCAGTGCTCATCATAATGAAATGGACACTTCCATAGTTGTAACTGTACCTTTGGGTTATTGAAAGACCAATTCGTTTACTTTCATTGTTATTAAAATTGGCTACAGAGGTGTTTTAATGTAGACAAAAAACAAGGCAATAGGGCAAGGGGGCCATAATTTCTGGGCACGACTCCTTCAGTTGGCAGACGTTTATAGGACTAAAAGAAAGCAGTATAAATTATATTATAGGGACAATGTTAATGAAAAATGCATAGAAAAGTCTTGTACTTTTACAAAGAAGAAGAACATGAAAACCTTAATAATAGCATGAACAAGGAAGACTGAGAGTGAAAGAAGATACTACAACTACAACACCATTTTACTAAATAAAACAAGTTCCTACTCGTTTCACTTCTTTGCGGGGGCAAAAAGTCTCAATTTTGTTGAATGTGGAGAAACAACACTTGTTTGTCCCCACAAAGAACTGGATTGAGTAAAATTTTGCATTAGTAAAATGGTGTATTAGCAAGATGTGTGCATATTGTTGCCACTGAAGAAATACACTTTAGTTTGATGCAGGGTTAGCAATTCAAAGAGCTAGTTGAAAGAAAAAATAGGTTTGGAAACTGAGCAACGGAGGAAAAGTTAATAATATGCTTACAAGTACCTTTAGGACAAAACTTACCAAAAGACTGCATTACCATTGTCTGGCATATGGAAGCGGTAGTACATGGGCACCCCACATTCACCATTGGAGTCGACTCCAAATCCACCCCACCAGGGGTGGAATCCTTCGCCTGGTGCACCACTGGGGTCCTTTTCTCCCCCATGTTCATGGTCTTGCTCGTGATTCCCTACGCCAACCATATATGGTACCAGGGTTGCATAGGGTTCTATCAGTGCATGCCATTGGTCCCAGATGTAAGACTAAAAGAAGGGAACAGCTAATGTTTACTTGTCTGGTTAATAAATAAATGTTGTTGCAAGTGAGGAGCCGTGAAATAATTGCTATCAATGATAGCTTCTGAATACATACAACATGGCTTCTATAACTTCGAGTAAGAGAAAGGGAATGAGACTAAGTCTTCTGATCTACATATTAATAATAATAATAATAATAATAATAATAATAAACTTTATTGGGGAAACTTTGTAACAGGTACATGTGATTTTTGCAAAGGTCCTACATTAAAAGTATTACTATCATAAAAGATATTACTACTGTACTATAATTTACAACCAACACAATGGAAAGAAAAAGAAATAAAATAATAAAATACAATAGAACTGTTTTATTAAAACTAGTAACTAATAAGGAAAATAATTGTTTTTCTTTAAAAATAATTGCCTTGAAACTTTGTAACAAAATCAAGTTTTTGTTATTAAGTGGTTGTGCATGTAAACATAAACCGTCTAATTTTACCATAAATAGTGCAAAAACTGGTAATAAAATTCAAACACTGACCTCTATTTAATTACCCACCTGACATACAACTTTTATCAGTTCAATGTTCTTACAAACATTGTCTTAAATATCTTCATTTTGGTGGAATGATGAAGCAAACTTGTTACTTACATATCCCATCGCATAAGAAATATCTCCAATATGAAACACATGTGTGGCATTTCCTTGCTGCACTTCTCTCATAACATACTTGGCAATATCATACGATCCTGTCGCAGGTGACTCTACACCCATGTCACCATAAGCAATAAATTTGAATGCCTCTTCTGGACCTGGCAAAGGTGCTGTTTTAAAATGCTTCAAAGGACTAAGAATCTGGGTAAAAAATAACAGAAAAAAATAACAAAAATAAATTAATAATGCCCAAAAGATCTTAAACAAAACCATCTAAGATTAGAAGAAATCACAGATTAACTAAGTGAAGTGTGTTCGACATATTTCACTCCAGTGGTGGGGCCTCTCTATGCAACTCCCATGGCCAATCTTGATCTTGAACTATGGATTTGTTGTGTTAATGACTATCTCCTCTAATTAAATATGCAAACCAGCTGCTTGTGCATCTTATAGCTTACACAGTGTACATGTGTCACTGCCTCAATTGCAACTTCTCTCTACATGAATCATTCTCTTATCGATCATTTCACAACAAAACTTCACAATTACAGTTACAATACCAATAGAATTGAGGTGTTATGTACCAGCCAGCCAGCCAGCCAGACCAAATCTCTTGGTGTAACTTTGGAAAGTTCTTAATTGTATGGAGTTTTTGCACTGAGGTTGAAAAGTGCTAATCAGAATGCTAGATTCACAATATTTGAGACTGAAAATGTAATAAATTTATTATATGAACTTATAATCCAGCAAGCATTTCTGAAGGTGGAGTAGTTTGAAAGACAATTTTATTCACAGCGCTGATCACAATTTTTAAATGTTTTGTTCTTAAACATAAGAAACCCTTCCATCCACTTTACCAAGTTCTTCTTTTGAGAGAGCAACAAACAGCATCGTAAATTACCTCTGATGATCCATACTTGTAGTAATAGACTGCTGATGGCTCTAAACCAGACAGCAGCACATCATGGATGTACCCAGTGCCATAAAACCCTGTAGTGTTGGCAGCCGGTGCACACATGTCTTTCGCTGCGTATGTTTTTGTTGTGCCCATAACTTTCAAATCAACAGAAACATTCCTTCCATAATATACAATAGGTGTCTTATCTGAAGGACAGAATGATAAGCTAAATTATATAAAACTCAACAACAAAATTTTTTTCAACAGTCAACACTTCTTGCTGAACTACAGAAAACTTCAGAATCATGCAAAGTATGGCTGTCCACAAAAAATGTCTAAGAGGCTACAGAAAAGGGCTGGCCAACGGCAAACTCTGCCAATGCTCTCTTGACTTTTGAGGAACATTTCCCATTGCTTTGTAGGCTTTTGATTTGCCAGACTAGTGTTAAATCAGAAGCTACTGAGATAAATTGTAGTAATGTATGCAACTCACACATTGCTCTTGTCTGTACCAAGTAAAAATTTGCTCCTGGACTTTTTTAATGATAATTTTCTGGCTACCACTTAAATCATTTAGCCATACCCCTAAAAAGTTAATTGAAACCTCGAGCTGTAATGCCAGTTAAATATTTTCTATTTAAAGGAAATTTTCAGATTTTCATGTGTTTGGAAGCCTAAATCAAAATTATGTTTTGACTTACTTGTTCCAGAAACCCACATTACTCTCATTTCTGTTGGTTTCCCAGTGAGAGCAAGATGTCCCTGAAGGGGCATGTTGGGGCCTCCTTCAAATGATATCAAATTACTCTTTCCCAACTGTATGGTGGAGGAGTTTGGAGCTTTCCAATAATAACGAAACTCACACTCAGATCTGAAAACCAAAACAGGACATTGTCATCGTATTTTCCATACTATAAACTGTATGTTTTCTGTTAAATTTATCTTGTATTTAAGAAGGTGCGGGTAATCTACCAGTGTGGGTTATCTGTTAAATTCTAAAGTCAATCTGACTAGAAGTTCAACACATGTGGTGTACAGTCAAACCCTCAAGATGGACACCCTGATAAGACAGACACCTCTATTTTAAAATGGACACTGTATTTTACAGAATATAAACTGAATGTCATCTGTTCAAAGTTTACTGTTGTTGGTTATCTGTTAGATTCTAATACAGTCAAACCCCTCAAGACAGACACCCTGATAAAACGGACATGTCTACAGTCAAACTTCTCTAAGACAGACACCTTTGGGACTGGCCTTAACTGTCTGTCTTACAGAGACTTAAAATACAGCAAATGACTGAGAAAACACATAATACTTTCACACTGATGACTGCAGTGTCTATAACTTTGTATATTACTTATTACTGAAAATTAAAATTATTTAGATTTTTTTAATTTTTGATTTTGATAAACAATTTGAAATGTAATTGAGTTTGGTACATGCCTGGTGTTATTAATCAATGAAAATTGATCATCAGTGAACCTAACGATCTTTTGGTATCAACTGATGGCTATTAGTTAATTGATATTGATAGATATCGATCCATCAATGTTCTATCGATAATCACAAATTTTCTTTGCAGATGTCATTGATAGATATCAACAAGACACACTTGAGTCTTCACACAAATAATCTGTTCTCCTTTCGATGATTGGAAATTGCATACTTTAAACTAAATTCAATCAAACATGTCATGGCACCTTCTGCTTTGTTGACACTGACCAGATGGCTAACTGACTATTAACTGTTCATTTTTGGATTTTTGCGCGATGCTTTTTGGATTTGTGTTGAGAATGCACAAAAATATAGTATGCAATGTCCAGCGATACCACTCAATCTCCACTGATAAAAGTTAATGGATTGATGGACATTGGTGTCCAATATCACTCAATAATCACAAACTTTTGAGCCATCGAGTGATCATTAATATCAATCGACTAATTGATATTGATGGACATCGATGGATATCCAACTTTCATTGATTGCTGATATCATCAACTGATAACGCTGGGGTACATGTCAAGATTCGTGTTTGGCCTTTAAAGGATCTTAGGGTAATCTGGCTCCAACTATTAGTACTTATTGCACGACTAAAAATAAAATGGAATCGGTGAATTTAGTGTTACGTAATATTTAACTGAGGAAGAAAGGCCTAAAGTGAAGAAAAGTATCATCATACGTTAAGTTTAACGTCACACCTTTAACATCAAGAACATTGTACCTCATGTTGAAGACTTTCAAAAGTTGAAGGCCTCCAAATCCTTTTAACCAAGTCGGAGAGCTCGTGACATGATAATAGTCTAGATAGCGGTCTGGTTTAGCATCTTCTGGACAATAAAACACTACGGCATCACCGCTACTTGGAGATTTTACTCCGGCCCAAGTTAGTGTTACATTTCCGCCATTTGCAACAACGCTTGGGGTGGCTTTGAGAACTACGTCAGAGTCAATGTTGTGGATGTGTTGAGCTGAATGAAAATTAAATTTCAATCTCGTGCTAGGATTGTGCTGATCAACAATGCTGCCGTTAGGATGTACACGGCGGAAGTATGTGTTCACTGGGTTATACTTTTTGGAAGAAACGTAAAACTGGAAGGAAGCAAAGACGACCAAGAGAATGTAGAAATCCCTGGCAGCCATTTTTGACAACTCGTGATCAAGGCTTTGTTCGCTTTGTTGCGGTTATGCGGTAACAAGAAAACTCATCCCCACTCCTCCGTGTATATCCACAACACAACTGCAATGTCAGTCACCATGACCAGCGGGCTTTACCCGGCTTATTGTGACGTCACAACATTCAAAATGGCGGTCGGTTGCGACGGACGCCAGCCGAAGACTCTGGCAAACTCATGTATTCTTTGTTGTTTTGAGAACAAACAATAGAATAATCAAGATGATGACGGTTTTCATGGGTTCTTGAATTTGCCGAGGAAAAAGAAAAAAAAGGCAGAAGAAGGTAAATTTGTTTCAAGTTTCTATAACTTATGGAAGGTTTGCAACGTTCGCATGTGGCGCCATTTGTTTCCCTTTTTTTGCGCTGGAATTGCAGAGTTATTGCAAAAACTCTGTTGAGTAGCGTCTATCGTCAGCGTATCATTGAGCATTAGAGTGGTTTGAAGTGTTTTGTAAATAATCTTCTCGTTTGAACACCATATACTCATCGTTAAACAATTTTAGCATGAATAGAAAGATTGATGATCAAACTGGATAATTTTATGTATTAAAACGGTATTATGTCAAGATGACCTGACTGGATTGAAATTATCACATTAACAAAGATTTAAATATGTCTATAAACTTTCAATAACACCGTTGCAGTAAGTGATGAAGCGAAACAAATTGTGCTAGTCATGAGTGCCTTTGCAGGAATAATATTAATTTAAGTCTATTTTAAAAAGTCCTAAAGGATGTGTTAAACATCCTTATTTAATTACTTATTATCACCTCTTCGTTGTGAAAGATTAATCAAACCCAAAATGAACGATCGATCTTTTTTGTTCACACTCTCTGCACTTTATTTTAAGAGATAAAGATGAAAAAAGGGTTTGCTTTTATTGCATTGCATACTATATTAATGCATACATATGATGTTGAAACAAAACTGGTCACGGCTTAACTGCAGAAAACCCAGCCAATACGGTAATTTATTACTGCGCACTCCTTGTTCTATAAAAAAAGATGCATAAATACAATCAAGAACAAAAGGATGTAGTGGGTGGCAGGGTATACTGCAGTTGTTCCTGGTCACTGCTAATTTTTTTGGCAAAACTTTCATGTTACTTATATGTGAGACCTTTATTAATATTACACTTGTTAACTTGCTATAATTTTATGTAGAAATTAATGAAATTAAAAAGATTCAAAGATTTTAAAATCTCGTATCAGATCTAGATTGAGAACTTTGGCTAGAGGTGAAGTTTACATTACAAGGTGCAAATTTGTTTTCAGTCAAATCCATTTAATCAGTACTAGCTTCTCCTTACATAACACATACAAAATGAGTCCTTTCGTAACGAGAAATGGAAATGGTGATCAACTACATGGGCAACAGAACTGGGGAGGGGGGAAATGGGGGGCACTGGCCCCCCCCTAATGATTTGGTTGGGGGTTGAGGCCCCCAATAGTTCTCAAGCTAACATCACAATTTCCATTGTGCCCCCCCCACCCCCAATACTTTTTTGCTTCCGCTGTCCATGAACTAGGATTAACTTTCGAAGATGAAAAGCAAAGTTCGCCAAAACTGATAACATGAAAAGTATGAATCCAAGTTGGAAGAATTTGTTTACACATCATTATTTTGTTCATATTTGGGGTTGAAAGGGCTCGAGTTATTAATTTTTGTGTGAAAGCTTTAAAATTGCCATTAAATCAATGGTAAAAAAATGATGTTTGATAACAAACTTATTACCAGTACTTAGTTTTACTTTAGTTTTAAAATTTTTTGAAAACTTACAAGATTTTGATCATAATAGTTATGTACATTGTAAGTTTCAGTGATAGAATGATCTTGCTGATAATGTGATCTTCTTGGCAGTGTTGCAATCATGTCGGACATTGTTCAGAAGCTGGAAAGAATGGGAAACCTTGAGTCTGTTGTGGCAGAGCAGAGAATGAGAATTGAAAAGTTAAAGACAACCTATGAAATGCTTAAGGCAGAGCATTTACAGCTAAAGGATGTAAGGAGTTTTTTACCTTGTGTGTTCCACAATAAGCAAGTTCGGAATTGCAGGTTGGATAAAATGATGTAAAATTCATGAAACTTAAACAAAAGAATGCAGTGAAGCAAGATGTGAATTATTTCATTTTATCCCAACATGTGCATGTGTTTTTGAGATTCTAAACTAGCTTATATTATTGTAGAATCATTGTTGAGAGAGGATTAGTGTCCTGTCCAGGGGAGTCAAAGACTCTCATCTGATAAACAATACAGAAACCGGAGATAAGCACCGGCATGATGGGATAGTAGGCTCGAGAAAGGATAAATTTTATGTTGTGATGATGATAACTCTAAAAGTTCATACAGTAGTTTAACAGGGTTCACACAGTCATGAAAAGTCATGAATGGAAACATAAAAATGCATTTGCCAGGCCTGAAAAAGTCATGGGACTTGGGGAAAATGACCAAGGTCATGGAAATAAGTTTTTCCCTTGAGCTATGGATTTTGGTGAATAAAATCTAAATGCTGAGAAACACTAATGCACATATGCCCCACATTTGGCATTCAACATTAAATGAAAGTGTGTATAAAATTATTGTTTTGTGAATGGATTCTTTGATATTTCTCAGTCATGGAAAATGGCATTTGGTCATGGAATTCCATTCCTCATTTTCAGTGTGAACCTTCTTTGTTTCAACTGTTTTAGTGAATAAAATCTAAAATGCTGAGAAAACACTGGTAATGCACATATGTCACACATTTGACATTCAACATTGAATGAAAATGTGCGTATTATCCTGTTTTATTGTGAATGTCCAGATTCTTTGATATTTCTCAGTCATGGAAAATGGCATTTGGTCATGGAAAAGTTTTGGAATTCCATTCCTCATTTTCAGTGTGAACCCTCTTTGTTTCAACTTTTTTTAAATTTTCAAGTGTTTATAAATATGAAGTTGGTAATGTAAAACAGAAAAGCAATTCACTAAATGTTCTAAAAGAAGACGTGTGCAATAACTTTGTCTACCCATCATTGCAACTGATAATTTCATCTTTTTGTCTTTCATTGTTTTTCTTTGAGTATGGTAATTTGTCAAAATGCAGAGAAGTTTGAGCAATGAGCTGTAAGGCCTGCCTTTTTGAGTTTCATAACTGGTTAATGGTTAAAAAACACAGTGGACATGAAATTTATTCTGTGATAGATTTTCTAATTTGTAAGCATTGCCGAAGGCATTGCTAAAAAGAAAATTAATATAATTATTGCATGTGTTATAAAAATGTTTTTTACCTTATAGTTTATAGTCATTGAGTAATTTGGTATTTGATTAGGCCACTGATCGAAAAGAAAAAGAAGCTTTGGAGGTGAGAGAAGAAGCCAGAAGAATGCAAGATCAGTGTCAAGAGATCGTAAAGAAGATGAAGTCTGAAAGAGATGCCAAAATAAAGGAATGTGAAGAACTTCGGTCTCAGGTAATAATCATGCTGCCCTAATAAAGATGCTGAATGATGATGTTCCTGCAATCCAATTTTTTACTTTTTTCAGGTGCTGCATCATTATTAGTTTAATCTGATTACAGTTGCAGCTAGATGAAATCAATGTTACAATTATAATTAATATGTTTCATATTATTGTATATATACATTAATTTTATTAATTATCAATTGTATAATTAAACATATGACTGTATAGGGAATATTATATGGTGTCCGAGGGAATATATATACGAAGAGTATTGAAACTTGGAAAAAAGAGATATCTCACTTGTATCCAGGATGTGGTTTCATATGAAAAAGTGGGAAAAAGTGATTATTTAGTCTCTATAGGCTTGTTTTGTGGGGCATGGATTGTAGACTAAACAGTTGCTTTTTTCTCACTTCCTAATAATTTATATGTATATAATAGGACACCTATTTTATATTTTATAGATATACTGGGGCCGTTGGAAGCAGGGGGCTGGGGGGGGGGGAGGGAGGGGGGCTATAGTCCCTCAATATTTCGTGTCATTCATAGTTTCTGCATTAGAATTATTTTGAATTTAACACTGACTGCACTTCTATGGTATGCTCACAGCCCCCCCAATATCAATTTTGTTCCGACGGGTCTGTATACTAAAATTGGAAGCATGTTAAGAATGATAAATTTACATATTTATGTATTAATTTATAATAATTTGTTAAAGTTGCATGATATATGTTAACACACAACTATTAAAGAGAGTTTTCAATTATTTGAATACATTCAAGCAGATTATTGTTCTCCATCATTAAACTCAGGTTGTTACACCTCAACGAATGGAGATTTTAAGAGTTAAACTGTTGGAAGAAATTGATGGACCATACAGAGAGGTTTGTGTTAATTATGAGAATACAATGACTTGTGTCAGGTGCTGTAATTCATACAGTACGCCACTTGAACTGTTTGAAAAAATAACTATCGCAATTGTTCTAATTTAAGTGCCCCTCCAATTTAAGTGCCAACCAACTGAATAATTTTGTGCTTTCCCCCATTTTTAGC
>JAOBRD020687692.1:0-14045 GCA_027575215.2 Hydrozoanthus sils
GCTTCCAATTTCTTATCCTACCCCCCCCCCCCCCATCCCTCCTGGCCCGCGACCAGGGAGCCTCATTTACGATCTATTTCCCGTTTTGTTTCGCAATACTAATTTGATATTTTTTCTGCCATAGGAGGCCTGGTTATTTTCTTTCTTCATCTCAATCGTGCAAGACATCTTCATTTCGCAGCCTTTAAAAGTGATCGGAGTCGCAGTGTTTTTCGCTCTCATTATAAAGCGACCTCAAGAAGAAGACGATGCTCGTATTACGTCAGAGCTTGCCCAAAATGAAGAGTGGCTCAAACAGAACATTGCGCATGCTCAGAAAGGAACAGGAAGTCAGATCGAACGCAAACACCGCCCACCGGATGAGGTGATGTTGCGGAACGCCCGCGCGATACGTTGCAAAGAGCGCAAAATGTATTCCGTCATCCGGGAAATTTTGTTTTATTTTTTGTTTGTGTGGCTTGTTTTGACCATATCATATGGTCACCGTGATCCGTATGCACATTACATGACTGGGAACTTGCGTGACATGTTTACTGGTCACGGGGAGATTGGAGAGGAGCTCGAGGGAGGCCGCGGCCAACGTGCGGAAGCTAAAACTAAGGAAAGGACAAAATTTTTCAAGGTAATTAGCTGCTATCGTAATTGCTATGGTGAATTTGCATCAAATAACATTTTAAGATTTTTAAAACAGCATGACGTTAACGTGCTTACAACTGGTAGAACAAATTAAAAGTAATCGTAGTCGGTAGGATGCTTTCACTACATACAATAAAATTAATATTTCTAGATTTGTGCCCCGAGCCCTCTTCTCCTTAAAATCCTAGCTTACCCTGTTAGCTCCAGTTGGTTAGAGCGGCGTAGATCGTAGGTCGAGAATTCGAAACCCAACAAGGTTAGGGAACTTTGAGTCAAAGAGTTATTCGAGTCCCTATTGATGTTGTAGATCGGCGAAACCCAGCCGGGTTATTCCCCATTTCCAGTTGCAACTGTGTTATTTTCACCAACAAAACTTATCCCAACACTCTCTACCATTTTTTCCTTGTACACAGCACTCATTAACCACATCAGATCAAGGTTAGCTTTGATATGGACGTCTCGAAAAACACTCCTTCGTTCGAGAGCTAATCTATAAATAACTTTAGCTAAATCAACATATCCTGACTCAGTGTTGACAGGGAGGGTCCCTTTCTATTCCCTCAATTTCGAATCCCGTGCCACATCTATCTTTGAATGACTTCTCTTTTCATTTTTTTATACAAAGTCACGGAATATGCTTTATGCAATGTATTATAGGCGGATTTCAGGTGACGTAATGTTTACAAACAAACCTTTTCAAATCTAAACACCTTCGGGATCTTAAACAAAGGAATCTTTGTTTTATAAACAACCAATCAAATAACAATTGACGATAACAATGACTGAAACTACTGTCCTATAAATGAGGTTTTTCTTTTTTCTTTGAATCAGATTGTTGATATCGACGGCTTCTGGGACTGGGTGGAGGAGGACTTGGTCCCAGGACTTTACAGTGGAGACTGGTATAATGGTGCGCGAGACCTGGGAAGCGGATTTCTAGCTGACAGAGCCAACTTTGTCGTTGGCGGAGCTAGAATGAGACAACTGCGAGTAAAGAAAGGTAAAACTTTCTTTTCAGTCTACATTTCCATGCATCAGATACACAAGTCTTTTCTCAAACCAAATGGCCTATTAGGCCTTAGTAGCGGATGAGAGTCGCTGACTCCCCCCCCCCCGGTACAGAACACTAATCTTTCGCAGGTTAGCTCCCAGCAGAAGCTGCTACTCATCGGTATACAACTGAGTCGACTGGAACAAAGTCAGGTAAAATGTTTTGCTCAAGGACATAACACAGTGGTCTGACTAGGGCTTGAATTTACGACCTTGGGATTAAGAGTCGAACACGCTAACAGCTCGCGGCCACTGCACCATTGAACATGATGCTTCAAAAACGAGATGAAAACACTCTGCTGGATACAGTTATTTCTTTGGAAACTCTTAGGGTAACGTGATACTCTGTAGCACTAAAACATTTTAAACGTTAATTACGGATAATTGTCAAAATGTGACTTGTTTTCTTCTCAGGCACTTGTGAGATTGCAAAGATCTTCCACGGCGATTCTGAAACTGTGTTTGATCACTGTAACGCGCCCTACAGCTGGTCAGCGGAATACGCCCATCCTGACCATTACCCAGGATGGATACAAGCCAATCACAGCCTAGCTGATACTTCAGTTTATCTTCCCTGGCGCTACCAGAGATCCTCTGACCTCTTGACATATCCATTTATGGGCCTGCTAACAGTATACGGAGGGGGAGGTTACGTGGCAGAGTTAGGAAACACTGTTGCCAAAGCAACAGAGGCTTTAAACAAATTAAGATCGAGTGGTTGGGTAGATAAGTATAGCCGTGCAATATTCATCGAGTTCACGGTCTATAACGCCAATAACAACCTCTATTGTGTTTTGAATTTACTTTTGGAGTTCACAGCTGCGGGAGGCGCGTTGCCGTTTGTCCAGATTCTTGCCACGCGTATCGATCGTTACGTCGGGAGCTTCCAGTTGTTCATTCTGGCTTGTGAAGTGTTCTTTGTCCTTTTCACAGTCTTGTTCACGTATCGAGAAATAAAACGCATGATTAAAGTCTCATTCACGAAGTACATCACAGAATTTTGGACGTGGATAGAACTTGCACAGCTGAGCTTGTCTTGGGCAGCGGTTGCACTGTATTTTGTTCGCTTGGGCATTGATCACGTGATCAAGAAACAATACCAAAGCAACCCAGGCAAGTTCATCAACCATCATTACCTAGCTACAACTGATCGTGTGTTTGGTTACATTTTTGCTGCAGTTGTCTTTTTAATGTCGATTAAGTTTCTAAGGTTGTTTCGCTTCAACCGACGCATGTCTCTTCTTGGTTCAGTAATACGCCAGTCATCCAAG
Organism: Hydrozoanthus sils; assembly: GCA_027575215.2. Taxonomy (NCBI): domain Eukaryota; kingdom Metazoa; phylum Cnidaria; class Anthozoa; order Zoantharia; family Hydrozoanthidae; genus Hydrozoanthus; species Hydrozoanthus sils. The sequence continues at coordinate 2,958 of JAOBRD020687692.1, forward strand.
GACTTGCTCCACTTCCTTATTATTTGGGGTATCGTCTTCCTGGCTTTCGCCCATTTCTCTTACATGGTTTTCTCGCGAGAACTACACAAGTTTCACACGTTTATTGGCACCTCAGAAACGCTCGTTAGTGTCATGTTGGGAAAATTCAGCTATCAAAACTTGGAGCGATCGAATAGAGTTCTAGGCCCTCTCATGTTTTTCTTTTACAGCATAGGCGTTGTGTTTGTCCTTATGAACATGTTTGTATCTATCATCATTGAACATTTCAAGAGGGTAAAGCGAGACAACGACTTACAATCGAACGAATACGAAATCATTGACTTCATGCTCGAGCAACTTCAGTTGTGGTTTGGTATCAATTCCTGGAAAAGTCTGGGAAGGAACAGTGTCGGTGTGTCTTCACGACCGCAGTACAAACATAAAAAGAAGCTCTATAAGGAAGAAGAACTCAACGAAAAACTCGATCGGATGATAAATCTGATAAGGGAAGTGCATTTTGATAAAGAGGACGAGGGTGAGTTTCTCAGAAACGATGGGGAGGTTACTTACAAGGTTCCAGGCGAACAAACAGACTCTCAACCCTTTTGAAAACCTTCCGTATAAGTTTCAGACCTATCGATCTTTATTACAAACACAAATGCAAAGTTATACAGGTGTTCCTAATCAGGCCTTTTCAGTACCTTTTTTTTCAAAGTAATACAACGGACTTTGGTATTGAGGTATTAGATCGTCCAATATATAAGGCTCGCATTTATATAAGCACGACACCGGGATTCGACAAGTGTTGTGGGTCTTTTAAGTTCCCCGATAGGAAAGGGCCTACGGTTTAACGTTCTTATCCGAGAAGACGCAAGATCTAACCGTTTGCAGATGTTATAGAACAAAGGCAGCAACTTTTCTTCAGTTGTTTTAGGTCCCTGAATAAGGTTCCGCACTGAGACTAGCGCGCCGTACCGACTAGGCTAAGCCGATCGTATTGTAGGTGTATCATTCCATTAAAACATGATCTGCAAGCCGCTTTAGTTTCTAATTTGGCACAATACTTTTCATCATATAATCAGATGTTTTCATGCCGTTATAATGCCTTTCTTATACGGTTTATACAGCACTGTTCAGATTTGTAAAACTGTGGTTGCAGTTCACACATACGAAATGCGGCATATATAATAAATATAAGGTGACAACACACGCGTGTAGTGTAGATATAAAATAAAAAGGGTGACAACAAAGCGTGCATGTGTAATGGAGATATATGAATCAGTAGGATCGCAAAACACGCATGTGATGTAGATATATGAATAAATAGGGTGACAACACACGCGTGTGATGTAGATATATGATAAAAAAGGTGACAACACGTGCGTGTGATGTAGATGTATGAATAAATAGGGCGATAACACACGCGCGTGATGTAGATATATATAATAAAAAAGGTGACAACACTTACATGTGGTGTAAATATATAAATAAAGAGGGTAATAACACACGCGTGTGAGGAAGACATATATAAAAAGGGTGACAACACACGCGTGTGATGTAGAAAAATAATAAAAAGGGTGACAACACAAGCGTGTGATGTAGATATATGAATAAATAGGGTGATAACACACGCGCGTGATGTAGATATATGATAAAAAAGGTGACAACTCATACATGTGATGTAGATATATGAATACATAGGGTGATAACACACGCGTGTGAGGAAGACATATATAAATAGGGTGACAACACACGCGTGTGATGAAGACATATATAAGCTGATAACACACGCGTGTGATGTAGACATATAAATAGGGTGACAACACACGCGTGTGATGTAAACATATAAGTCGGGTGACAACACACGCGTGTGATGTAGACATATAAATAGGGTGACAACACACGCTTTGATTTGAAACTTTTCCGGTGTTCTAAGAATTTCAAGAGTTCTCTGAACTCTTCATTGCTTTAATCCGAGGAAGAAACTAACCTTGTCCCCAAGATTTTCTCCGACGAGAGGGTGGTCTCCATGAAAAAAACCCTGGGAACGAGATCGAAGAGAACGCGGCTTCTAGTCGACCTCCGTGTCTTGGGGCTTTAAAAGCTGAGTTGCGAGGCTATATATAAGCCCTTTCCAAACATATCACAACTGGCAAAGACTGTTTTCATATCATTGAAATTTAATGACCTCTCATTATTTCAAGTTTTACCTGGTTCGTACTATCAAAATACAACCCGAGAATAAATCATCATAAATTTAAAGATTAGATTAGTGTACCTCTGCTTAGCTGAGCGATCATTTGATTTCTTTGTACACATATACATAAATAATCATTTAGTATGTAATTTCGCTCCATATGCAAATACTGATTACTGTTTCTGTAAAAAGATTTTATAAAACTAGGAAATCTTTATTTTTAAGATTAATTTAACAACTCCGGTATCTACAATGAAACCGAGTTGCGAAATTTTTGGGAAACTAGAAAACTGTTTAATAACGAGTTTAGCAAGATAAGGGACTAAGTGAGCCACTCGACTCAATGTTTAAACATTCTCGGCTATACGATTTTATCGTTTACGAATTTGTTTCTTGTTTAAAACTTTATAGAAATCTAAATTGCTATTTACAAAACTGCGTACAGTTGAATGTAAATGTCCAAGTTCATGGAAAACAAACTAACACAACAACATGCAATGAACGAGTTTTCGGTGCACAGGTCTTCTAAATTTTGCGAGGCCACCGCAACGCATTTTGGGATTGTTAGGGGGCTAATAAAGAGTTTTAACTTGCTTGTTTTTTGTGTCTTCTCTTAACTTATTTTTGAAAGAAAAAAATCCTCCGTTTTCAATTTTTTATAACTTTTTTAAAAACAAGTAAAGACACAGAAAACAAGCAAACAAAAGCAAAGCTCCTGTTCCAAACTTTTATTTTCTCCCTTGCAATCCCAAAATGCACAGCGCACGGCGGCGGCGCAAAAATGAGAGGGCCTGGGTAACGGCAACTCATTCATTGAATGAAAGTTCATAGGGTTTGGTTAGGATTAAACAAGATACTCAGCTTAATTTTTTCTTTAGGTGTAAACTTTTCGTCAGGTGATAAACACTCAAACTAACGTTCAAGCTAACGATGTCATTGGGTCACGTGATGATCACTTTCTCTCCGCGTTGACGTCGAAATTGTTCCGCTAAGTTCTCCATCTTCTTTGCTCCCTGAACTGCCAGAGCAGCTGCTTTAAATCTCTTGCGCCTCCTCAACGTTGGTCGCTCGCCTTCTCCTAACAAATCCTTGCTAATTTCACCGACGGTTGCACTCCTCTTTCGGACCCACGGGTGCGCCAAAACCTGCTCTGCGCTAAACCGCTTGTTCACACTAACCACCAGTAGATTGGAAACGAGTTCTTTGGCGCTGTCGGAGATTGGGTCCCAGTACGGAGAAAGAAATTCAAAGTGTCCTTCTTGGATGAGATCAAACAACTCGTCTTGGTCTCGTTTAGCGCTCCGAAACGGCGGAAACCCGCAAAGCATAATAAACGTGATTACACCAGCCGCCCACATGTCCACCTTTAATCCGTACCCAGTCTCTTCTAGAATTTCTGGCGCGACGTAAGTCGGCGTTCCACACACGGTGAACACGGGAGACCTAACTTCCATTGCCAAGCCAAAGTCGGCCAACTTTAAGATGATTTGGCCGCTGGATCGCTTGTGAAGCTAAAAAGAAAAACTGCAAGTTAGAAAGTAAAAAGATACATTTTGTCTAACGTTTGGAGTTTAGTTTTTTGCCTCGTGTTCGTATCATGATAAAATTATTAGGTTTTCTTATGCGTGACTTGCATAAAATGCTGAACTGATTCCATCATTGGTATTTTACTCGACTCCATGTTGCAGAAACATTTAGTTCGACTATCCTATGCTAGTTCTAAATGTCTGTGCTCCAATCAACTGCAAAAATTATAATAATACTTATATACATTGTAAAAACTTTTCTGAGCCACACTCCGACTTTTCGGAGTTTTTTCAACTCCGTGTCTAAGTGAAATTTACGCGCTTTTTTTTTAAACAAGAACCAGTAAATTTGGCCGAGGCTCATTGTTCTTAATTTTTTTGGCGATTTGAGCCCCACATTGTTCTTAAATTGTTCTTATTTCTATATGTTTTAAATAGAAGAAAAACTAAGCCAAACAGGTGTTGCAAACATGTGTTAAAAAACGAATCCGCCGAGCCATTTTCCCGAGACTATTTCTTGTCATTATAAACTGCGAAGCATTCTTTAATTATTCTGTATTGTTCAGTCGAAGATCGAAACTCAGCGAACTTTAAAAAACAATTAGCCTTCGAGCCCGAACCTCAGCTTGTTCTTAAATTTTCGCCAATCTGAGCCTCGTTGTTCTTATAAAAAAAGCGTGTAAATTACAGAAAACTTGCATGATTAGTAATATTGTTAGACTGGTTTGTAAGTGCGAGATGATTTTTATAAATGATTAATTTTACCAAATGTTAAAGGCATTTGAATCTTTTTTCAACAAATTATCAATTCCCACCTAAAACGTACATACGACATTTCTTGTGGGTAAAATCGATGCAGGGGCATTACAATTTGACGTACTAGAGGCCAAGTTTCGGTCGAGTGACTGGATTGACAAACTAAAATTCTTAGTTGTTTTCGCTGTCTCATGTTGCTTTTATTTTCCTTCAAAAGAAAATACCAAGTATTTCTAAATAAAACAAAATCAAAATTAATTAAATATCGAACTAAAATTCGACCATTCAACAGGATAAACATGGTTGTCAGCTACATAATTGTTCGAGAGAATTTTATCAAAAATACCCACTGTTTAAGTTGTTTTTTAAAAAACAAAAAATACGTTTTAACAGGAAGTAATTTTGCATAGACAGGAAGTAATTTTGTTGTCAAAATCTACAGTTACGGAAATGACTCCATAATAAAGAAATTGACCTTTTGGGTTCATTGATTAACTTAACTAACTAGATTCTATTCTTTTTAATCCGTTTACAGCTATCATTTGAACACAAATGTGCAAAACGCAACACCTACCAATAGGTTTTCGGGTTTTAGGTCGCGGTGGACGATGCGTTGTTTGTGGAGGTAGTTCAGAGCCTTTGCGATATCACGAAGATATGCGCTAGCAACTTCTTCAGTAAATTTTATATTTGACGAGATGGCGTCAAACAGATCTCCTCCTTTCACTAACTCCATCGTTAAGTGGATCTCAGTTGCAGTGTCATAATCCTCGTAAAGTCTGACAACATTTGGGTGTCTACAGCGCCGCATTATACGAATTTCATCTTGAAGCATTGATTCTTTGCCTTTAATTTTCCTCTTGTCAATAATTTTCAGCGCGAACTGTTTTCTAGTGATCTTGTGACAACATTCTCTGACGATAGCAAAATTGCCGTCACCCAATTTTCGACCAATATCGTACACATCTTCCACACGTTGGTCTGTTATGGTGGTATATTCACTCTGCGACTCCATACTAGCGTTTGTGTTATCTTTTGATGTTTTAGGCTGTCGTATTTTATTGAGGCTAGTTCTTTTCTGAAGCTTTTTCCTATAACTTTCGTCGTGGTTTTCACTAATAATAACATCATCAGCGGCAACATGTGCTCTTGTATTTTTCTCGCCAAGATTCTTACGGTTTTCCTTTTGGGTTTTAGAAGCTAATTTGTCTGTATTAGGTTTATCCGCCTGTCTTGCTATTAAATCGGACGAGTTTTCTATCGGAGGTAAAGCCACAGAACCAGAGCTTGTATTCTGTGACCTTTTCTTTAGTTTATTTGCATTTTTATCCCTTGGGCTTCGATCGTAATGTTTACCTTCTCCTCTGTGTCGCGGACTAGATACTTGACCACGTTTACTTTCGTGTGTTTTTGAGCTTTTATTGTTATTTTCCTGGTTGATTTTCGGTAGCCTGGGCAAATGGGAAACATTTTCTTCTTCTTCTGACTTTCCACGGGAAATTTTTCTTTTCTTGTTGCCGTTTTCTGGGGTAAATCCGCGAGAAACGTTTTCCTTCGAGTGCCTTTGTTTGTTCTCACGATGCATTCCATGGTTTCCACTCTTCACGTTTGTGTTACTAGGTTTTGCTTGGCCACTCAAATCTGCAATGATCTCTTCGATGTCCGACAGTTTGAATTTCTCACTTCCAACAGCGATAAAAATGTCGTTACCCTCTTGAAATAATTCACTCACGGTATAAACACGTTGCCCTTTGGTCGTGAAGAGCTTACGAGTGTTGGAGATGCTACCAGATGCTCCTAGCGAGTCGCTAACCTGATTTAAAACTTGCTCAAGGTTCTGTGCTGTCCTTTTATTCAGTAGAACCTTGGCGATCGCCCTTGGCTTATGGCCGTTTCTAATACAAGTCACGATTTTCGGCTTAAACGTTGATTTCGAATCTACACTTGAAACCTTGTCAGATTTTGATTCGAATCGATTCGTCAGTCGAGCGCGCTCTTTCTTGTGGTTGTCTGAGTTAATTAGCTTTGGTAAATCAATTTTTGCTCTTGAGCTCCACGAGGGTAGTCCAGGTTTATTTCCATAGCTTATTCTCTTGAGCTTAGTCGAAGAAGAGCAAACATACGCTTTGCCATCTTGTAGATCCTCTAGACTTTGCACGTTAGTTCCGTCTTCAACAGCAAGCAGATAGCGTACTCCGTGTGGAAGACTTGTCACTCGAGACAGCTCCGACAATAAAACGTCTAAATTACGAAAACGTCTCGGCGTGATGACCATCACTTGGCCTTTAAAATAACGGTCCCCATTTTGGAAAAATGTGACTGTCTTGCTGTCTTTCTTTCCTGCTCGATCAAGAGATCTTTTCCGAGCTGTTGCCATGCTCTCTACGTGTAATAGAATATTGTTCTAAATCACTGTTATAAACTCGCTCAAACAATCCACTGCCAGCATAGCGGTACTCATGCAGTTGAACTCGACATTTCCTTTCAGTTAAAACACACACCATATAGTTCACGCGATTATAGAACTGAAAGAGAGCTGGATCTTTAAGTCATGTACTGCTATAGCACGTTGCACGGGGCAATACTATATCGTATCACGTCCTCAGTCACAGCTTGACACAGTTTCAGCGATCCCAAATTACACTTGGCGTTTAACATCAAAATAATTCGTGGTCACTTAAAAGTTTCCTTCTTTGCGAATAGAAATTGTAATCTTTCATAATCGAGTTTACAAACGACAAATAATTTCCACCGGCTTTCACAATGGTCTTGCTTTCAAACTCTTACAATTTACATATTCTCGGTGTTTAACCTTGTTATGCGGTTGTTGCCATGGAAGCAGAGTAATTATGTCAATTTGAACTATCCACGGTGATCAAAATATAAACAAATGGCACTTAAAACTTACAAAATTTTTCATGCACGCGTTCATGGTCGATGAGAACTGAGTATGACAGGGATTAGAATGCGTTCAGTTTCCTTCAGAGAAATGCTAACTCGTCTTTTTTTTTTCATTTTATCCTCGACTTATCAATCATCAAACGACTGCTTTTGTCCTTTGCCTTTGGGAATTTTTTTAAAGAAAAAAGATTGAGAGGGATTAGTCTTAACAGTTTTATCTCTTTTAAATCTTGTCACTAATGACAAACTTTTTGTTCGAATGTAACCATTAATTTTACTATTAATTCATTTTTAAAACTAAATGAAACGATCGCTGAGAGTTGCGTACAACTGACTGATATTCCGTTCGTCAATTGAGTGTGAAGCTGGTTGGCGGCTGTGTTATTCGTGTTATAGAACAATAATACTGGTTCCCTCAGTAACCGCAATACAGTGAAATCTCATTGTTGAGGTTGCTTACAGCTTGTTTGAAATAGTCTTCAGTGGTTAACTCTTCCAGTCCCAGTTGTATAAGTAGATTCTCCCAACCAGACCCATACTTTTCGTACGACGAGTTTGGGAGATTTTATTTTCAATTCTCAGTATTTTACTGTGTAAAAAAATTTCGAAAAAAATGATCGGAGGCGTAGCTTTGGCATGCACTTTTCTACCTTAACAACTAGTTTAGTTTACTTGGCAAATTCTTTCGGTTCCAGGGATTGGACAAACTGTAACCAGTTTTGTTGAGACCAAGTGTTGAAAATCGGCTTTGAACAGTTCTCTTTACAATTCAAACGAATGGGTGGAGTGTGTAGTATGGCTTCCAACTCCCAACCCAAGTATAGTACGAATTGTACCTGATGAAGACTGGTATGGCCAGTCGAAATATTGTACAAAATATAATTCAAAAAAGTCGTATTGGCCTTGCATTCTAATTCTTGTTTCAGTTTGTCCAAGCCAATTTGATCATCTAATGATCCGACTACAGCAGAAACTTCGTAAACGGTTGCCTGCATTTTATGTTACTTCCCAAGTATAATACATTCTTGTTTTTTATGAACGTCTTATTTCTGAACCGAAGCTGAATTTTGAGGACTGTTGATGTTGGGTTTGCAGTTGCTATTTTTAATTCGTACAAACAACTGAAAGCACAAATATGGTCTAATGAATTTAACCTTGGGCCCAGTCTCTCGATCTCCTATCGGGGGTCTTAAAAGAACCCATAACACTTGTCGACAAAGAGTAGGGTGACCCCGTTGTCGTGGTTTGTCTCTTCTACTAACTGAGGGCAATTCTTAAGAATAGAGTTGTGAGCCGTGTATAGCGGACTATCCAAGACCCTCGATACCAGAGTCAACTGTAAATCATTGTTAAGCGCCTTTGCGCATCTACCTATGGAAAATGCTAAACATTATTTTTATTATTATTATCATTATCATTATTATCATTATTATTATTAAGTCAAAGTTTCACTCAAATATCAAACAAAACAGTGCTGACAATGGCGTAATTCTTACACCCAAATATGGAAAAAAGGGTCAGCTACGCGAAAATGAGAAATTTTCGTCCCTCACAGGCCTCCTTGCTCGTCCTTGCTCAGATCGCCCCTTGGCAGCAACTTGAAAGAGTGTATAGTAAGTTTTAGCAACATTAGACCAACGGATTTTTCGCTCGATTTATCGGCACCGACTTTTTTTTTCGTTTTTTGCCCGCCCGACCTAAAGTTTTGTAAAATGATCCGCAAAACTAAAAATTAAAAAACTGTGGCCTTACCATTGTTCACAATTTGGTACGGTAATAAACTGATTGACGTATTCCTTTAAAGATAGGTGGGTCATGTTGCTTTGCGATACCCAAAAAACCTTTAAAATCACTCCCACTTAACTCGGCTGATATTATGTTCTCCGTTTTCCTAAAATATCTAATCTAGATCATTTCCCGAGTAAAACAGCCGCAGACTATCTAAACCTCCGGTATATCGACGGTTGAAAGAGCTTGGGACCTGTAAAGCAGGCAGGAGTTAACTTTCGTCACAAACAAAGAAAGGTTTTGTCCACATTTATCAATATTCGAACCTTCGTTTCTAAGGCCAGTAGCTTTAAATGTATAACAAAACGTTCGAAGATCAATCAATCAATCAACTTTATTATGGTGTCAAAACGTCTAGCGTTACACTCGCGCAACACTGATCGGGGACTGAAATGGATTGAAATGATGCTGCATTAGAACCCGAGTCAGCATCGTGACTGTCGGCAGATGAGGATCTTGGCAGCATATCCCTGGAACGTGTACCTCTTCTTAAAAACTGTCTCTTATAGCTGGATTTGTTGCCAATAAGCTTGGTTGTTAATGTATCTTGTTCGAATGTTGTACGGGTGAGACGGCACAAAAGCAGCCCTTTGATTGTAACGAGGCAGCTACAAATCAGACTCTGCCGTTCGACCTGCCTCAAACTAATCAGCTTCACAAAACGGTATCCAGAAATGGAAAGAGCTGGATGACATTAAGACCATGTCAAAGTTTCAGCTATTGACTTCAAAAATGTAAAAAATGTTAAGCATTAGAAAACAGGGCATTTTCTAAGGTTTGTAAGACTTGAGAGCAAGCCTTGCTCACAAGAAACATTTTCACATACACTTGCTGAGAACAACTTTTATTTCATATGTCCTTAATGATGAGTTGTGAAACTAAGCCTATGTTATATTGCTCTTTCCAATTCTTAATTGTTATAGGTAATTAATTTAAGGTAGGTGTGGTCACGTGAGCTCCATCTGAAAGGGGCCTATTAACTACAAAAGTAACCAGTAACTGATCATAACCATCGTTGTTACTGCGTCGGGGTTGTGAGAAGCTGTGCCACAATGTCTATAACATAGGTGTGGTGTTGAAAGCGCAAGCTGTTGCGTGACATCATTATGTTCTGGTCTACCATATGCTCTACCTCACGCCTGAGGGTCTGTAACGCACGGGCGAGCCTTGGAACACAGTGAAATCCCATCCAGCGGTCGCCGTCGATAGCCAAAGTGGTTCTATTTTGCTCAATATCTATTATAAGCAAGTAAATATCCAAGTTAGTTTAATAGAGTCAAGGTGCTGTTTTTTTTATTGACTATACTTGCTCACTCTCTTGTAAGCCGGGCAAATTCATTCTCAGAAAAAAACCCGTAAAAACAACATTTGTTTTCATGTCACCTTATGCCAATGATAAATCAATCACTCACGTAACATCAAAAAGCACATAAGTTCTCGTTTAAAGGTGTACGTGTATTTTAAAATACAGACAACAGCACCAGATGGAAACCTTGCTCTTATCGGTGTGTGTGGGTTCTTTTAAGTCCCACGATAGAAGACGAGAGACTTGACCAACGGCTTGACGTCCCTGTCCACGGACGGTGTGGCGAAAGAAGGCCTCAAAAATGTTCAACCCTCGATAACGCCGAGTTCGAAACACGGAGCCTCACGCTTGGCAGTCAGGGATCTTAACGACTGAGCCAAGAACGCACACGTTATTTAGACACCACAATAAAGTTGACTCACCATATCATTTAGCAATACCGTGGTGACTATTTCCTTACATTGTAATGTCAATGTTACAGTTATTGCCAGTAGAAGTTTTAACGCGACTTCGACTATCAAGTAAACGCAATTACCTTCTTCAATAACTTCGATTGTCTTGCCAGCAAACAACAGTAAAGCAATGGGAAGAACCATGCTAGCATCACGCACATACACTTGAGAGGACTTCACCTG
>JAOBRD020687803.1:0-14704 GCA_027575215.2 Hydrozoanthus sils
AATGACATTCATAAGAACCAGGAGTGTTTTTACAGGTTGCGTTGGACAGAGAGCAGTTGTGTCGCAGAAATGCTGGAGCAATGCCATTAAGCTCCGTAGTGTTGAATACTGTCTCCCAGGACAAAGAAACGATAGTCCTAACATTCTCTGTACTTCCACCTTCCACAACACTTGTTTTTGCATAAATACATTCAAGATTTTTAGTGTTTGCCGGAATACAGGCACAAACCAAGCTTGAATTATCGTGATGGCTCTCGTTTGTCTCGATATAAACGCATGATTGCATCAAAGAACATATACCAGGTTTGCATTCCAGAAGGTGTCCGCTTATGGTGTACGATAAGACGCTCTCACATTCATCAACCTCAAAGCATGTGCTGCCTCTCTCGAGGTAACCATTGCGACACTTACAGTCATAAGATCCTGGAACATTAACACAATCCGAATTTTTGGGACACTTATAGACGTCCGGGATTAGGCACTCATTTTTGTCAACGCAATCGTCACTGTTTGGGTCTTCAACAAAACCGTCAGGGCAGACACAGTAATGATCTAAACCTGAAACAACACAAGTCATGTTTGCCCCGCAGGAGTTATTACCAGCCTTGCATGGGCTGAAGGTCTCGCAAGTTGTGTTGCTGTCAACATCACACTTACACTCGTATCCTTACTATCTTGTTGAAACATGAAGGATGGATGTAACAGAACAACCAGGTGCACAACTGCAGTCACCCCCGTCAAAATTGCAAGAACGAGTATTGCAAGTCACAGATTCCATTTCCGATCGTTTTGTCTGGACATTTATCTGATGGGCATGCACAGTCTTCTCCATCATACCCACAGGCTGCTATCAAACACTGAGAATCGCATACGCCATTGTTAATAGAGGAGTTGGAACAACCAGGAGCACACTCACAGTCTCTTCCATCATAAGAACATTCCTTCACAAAACACTGTTGTTGACACTTCCCGTCCTCTACCATCGTCAAATTACATCCGGGGTTGCACTTCTCAACGACAGGCTTTGGGCAATCACCGTCATCAAAATTACAAATCGCCACGTTACAGATAGAATCACATTGACCATCTCCTCGAAAGGAGGCGACACAACCCGTACTGCATACAGTTGCTGTATTTTGGGATTTGAAGCAGTCACCACCGTCAAAACCACAAGACGATGTGTTACACGCTACGTCACAAAATTCATTGCCAATCATAGAAACTGGGCAGTCTTTTGTACAGGAGATAATGTCAACATTTCCTCCCACCTCGCAATCTCCAAAATCAAACATACATGACTCTGAGTTACATTCCTTATCACACACACCATTTCCCTGTAAAGTAAGTTGAGAATCGCATTTTTCGTTCAGTCTGCAGTCTTCACTGTCAAAGGAACACAAATCCACGTTACACTCTTTATCACAGTATCCATCACCGATCATTTCCGGTTTACATCCTGTGCTACACTGTTGCATGTTGTTTAGACAATCTCCGTTGTCATATCCACATACCAACGTATTGCAAGTTAAGTCGCACAATTTGTCGCCTAGCCAAGAATTAGGGCATACACAAACATCTGAACAATCGCCTTTATCATATCTGCATTCAGGAATGTTGGCATTGGGGTCACATTTTCCATCACCAACCCAGATTTCAAGACAAAGTTTGTTACAGTACTTCATAGCAGAACAGTCTTTGCCGTCCCAACCTCTCTCGCATATGCACTGCCCCTTATAACAAACTCCGTGACTCAAGCAGTTGTTGGGGCAGGTACTGAGACTGCAGTCGCGTCCAACGAATTCTTCATCACAAACACAAGACCCGTCAACACTACAGACGCCGTGACCGGAACATAGGCGAGAAGAATCACAGGTGTGTGATTCAGGGAAAATGCCAACAAAAGCTTTACAAAGTTCTTGGTGCATCCTTTGACGGATTTCCAAATGGTAGTAAGAGTGGCCAACAACTGTGTTGTTAACATAAGTATATAATAATTTTCCGTTCAACTGTAGCAAATGGAGGGCTTTTTCAGTGTTTTCTTTAACTCTGTTTGGTATGATTAGGTCAACTGGTTGAACTTCACTTGAATCATCGGTGTAGGCAGAAACTTTGAATGTTCCGATGTCAATGAGCTTCTTTGCAATTCCTTCGACAATTTTGCCTTTACTTTCGTTTCTCGACTGAAGAGTGTTGAAAAACTCACGAAGGCTACTTTTTTCCTTTACTGACTGATTCAAAATACCCTTAGGTAAAAAGGTTGATATTTGCCACTCTGTAACAATCACGTCAGCAAGAGAATAAACACTCATCGGACCACGTTTGATAACAATGTCATCACCGGTCAGTTTCTGTATTTGATACAATGTATCCCAAGTGATATCAGTCAGAGTGCTAGCCATTGTTATCGTAGGTAAATTTACCTTTGCTCGCCTCTCTTTTATCTGAATGCAATCTCCTTGGTGAAAGTTACATTCACTAACGTTACAACCGACATCGCATACGCCGTTTCCTAACTGGAAAAGTTGAGAGCAGCCAGGTGCACACGGATGAAGAAGTTTTGCAGCATCTTGTTCTTTTCCCTTGTATGTCACAAAGAGAGAGATGTAGTTTGGGTGAAAAGGAACACTGCTAAAAGCCGCCCGTCCTAGCTTCTTCCCTGCCAGAGTGCTGGTGATATTAAATGGCCGGAAGTGCGAAATAGTGACGCTGTAGTGCTCCCATTCTGTGTTTGGCCATCCAGTGATGGTTGTAAAACTTTCTCCAACTTTTGTTTTACCTGATATAGGCGAGAAGATAGTTTCATTCGCAACAACAATTAACTCTGTTGACACACTCAGCATTGTACATCCTTTTATGAGCATTCCGGTACAAGGATCTCTAGGATTCCACGCACACCTCAGCGTGTTTTGGCATTTTTCTTTGCTTGAGATATTTAGGCAGATCAACGATTCAACATTGGCCAAAAGAGATCCAAAAAGTCCACAGAAACTGTCTTTGTTGGCGACGTTTTTAGATAATCTCAAGATTCTTGGAAACTTAGAACTAAAAAGTCTCTGGTTGGGACGGTTTAAACAAAGAACGTTTTTCTTGCTTTTTGGTATTGTTACAACAGTGTTTGGTGTTACCAAAGATTCGATGTTCCTCTGATTGTTGTTTGCAGCAGTTAGTTCTGTAACACTGAAGTTGAATTTTCTCGTAACAAACGGAACATCCTCTTTCAAACCGACTCTATAAATACAACCCTCTTTAGTACAATCATACCCATAGTAGCCAACAGAGCAATGGCATTTTACCAGATAGACACTCGCCATGGTTACCGCAAACAAACTTCTCATTAACACCACAATTAAGCTCACAACTTTCTAGGTACCATTGCGCTGGATTGCAATTTTTGGAATGATTACTCTCTAAACAATACCCTTTGTGGGCACCTAGGGCACGACACCATCCGCAACCATCAACGGACACACAGTTAGAACATGTATTATGATGACGACAAACACTTGGGCAAGGGAGATGCTGATATACACGCTTAACTGTACAGTTTGTTTCACGTGTTCTTGCTTGGCATTTCGAGGTGCTGCTACACCGGCTGCAATTGTCTTTCTGACCGAACATCAAACAATCACTGCAGGTTTTCCAGTTTACGCATTTAGTCTCGGAGACAGCAGCGTTGTCATTTACTTGCATCTTTACATATTCTGTAAAATACTTTAAGCAGATAGTTTTTGTATTCTTATAAACATTGTTGCTTGATATTTTCTTTAAGGCAACTTCAAAAGCGTCAAGGAGAGAAATACTTCCAGGTCCTTGGTAATAATGTTCGTTGATATAGTGAACAAATGCAGTAAATCTTCCGTCTACTGTTGATTTTGTTAGTACTTTAGGGCTGTTATCTGGACAGTAATACTGGTACAATACATCTGATAATTTCCACTTATAGTTAATTTCCATTCGGCTAAAAATGAACTCGTCGATTGCGCCCCTAATGCGACTTGTTTTTAATATATTCTTGCATAATTTGTTGATGCTAAGATCCACATTCCAAGATTTTACCAGGTTTGTGTCTGAGAGCAGCATCACTGCCTCGCTCAAAACTTTTTCTGTGACATTTTCAATTGGATTGCATATGTTTGGCTTAGTGTTTATAACTGTAAAGCGCTTATCTCGATCTATCTCAGAGCCAAGTAAACTGGCTAGAACAAATCTCAGGTCGACGCTTGAACCATTAATGTCATAAATAGGGTGACCTATGTGTTTAAGCTGTTCAGCATAAGGTGCGTTCATCTCGTCCAGGGACAGTGGATAGAGGGATGACAGGTACTTCCATATCTTTGGAGAACTTGTCAGATCATTGTCGGAAGAATGAGTTAAAGCCCATGCTCTACTTGCAGTCACAGGCCACTGCTCGTTGTTGCTCGATTTGCGAAATATCACAGTAAATCATATCACAAGGAGTCTCCTTGATTCTCACTTAAAAACTTGAGTTCACAGAACATACAAGATTCTTTGCCGTGATATTAATTACGAAGGCTCCGGATTTTTTGTAGTAATGAACTGTTGACTTTGCAATATTCGACGTTAAAGAATTGTCTCCAAACGAAATGTCGAAGGAAACATTTGTACCAGTCGCTGATGGGAGAAAGACAAGTGGACGACATACTCTCTTATCGCCTTTGATCGTAAGATTGAGTTGAGAGACAGAAGCTTGAACTATTACTTGTTGACTTGCTGATGCATTACTCACTGGATTTCTTACATAGGCCCATACTACATGTACACCAGGAGTATCAAATGTGTAAGAATGATACGAAGAATTGGAGTACGTGTTTTCAAAAGAGAACTTGTATTCAACGTTGGTACCTGAGAATGTAAAGACTACAAAGTCCATTTGTTCACCGACAGCTTTGGGGCTGTCAGCTATGATTGATACATGTTTGATCGGCATGTGACACAAAACTCCATTGCCTTTCAATCCACGCTTGCAGTGGCAAGTATAAGATTGACCATCTGGACCGCTTCTGAGGCAAGTTGCTTTTGGGTGACAATCGTTTTCACCTGTAAAGCACTTCCCTTTAGTGCGGATGTCCTCGATGATGGCTGTGTATATTATTTCATCATTAATAGCCGTGTTAAGATTCTTGTCGGCGACTTCCCATTTGGAAGCAATTTTGGCCCTTTCTGATCTTCTCATTGCTTCCTCCTTCTTAAGCCTTTTCAGCTCTCTTTCTTTCGACCGAACTTTTGTTCGGACATTGCTTTGATCTCGTTCTAGTTTTCTCTTTCGCTTTTCATATTGCTTTTTCTCCAAATACAAAGAGTCTCTTCTATAGATTTCTCGTTTTCCAAACCATCCACTAACTTTTTTGACAACCTTTCCTACTGCATTTCGGATTCCGTTTGCTATTTCTTGGGCAATCTTTTTCGCAATTCTGGAAACTTTCTTTGCTACATTGGCCAAATTTTTGCCAACAGCAACCATTAAGTCTTTAGCTTGTTTTATTTGATTCTTTATGTTGCCAACGTTCTTAAGCGTGTTTCGTAACCCATCTGTTGCCCGACCTAACTTCTCACCTACATCTCGAAGTGCTTTTGTTGCCCTTTTTTACTCCTGACTTTGCAATTTTATAGCCATTTTCTGCTACTTTTCTTGCTGCTTTGGCTGTTCCTAAAGCAGCTTTTTTAGCTTCTTCCCCTAATTTAGCTATTATTTTGGCTTCATCTGCAAATTTATTAACAAGAATTCCAATTTCTTTTGCAACATCCCCTGCTAGAGTACTTCCCTTGCCAAGAAGTTCCTTATCAACTCTTACAACTTTCTCTCCAATTTTAATCACACCCTCCATTATAGCCTTAAGATACCTTTCAGGATTAAGCTCAAATAATTTTTTGATTAAACCAAGAGCTCTTTTTTTCACCAGGTTTAAAACAAGTTGAGGAATTTTGTCTGGCCGTGCATCCTTTGTGTCAAAATCGAAGCGAGGAAGATCAAGCTTAACCCCGAGAAAATGAAACGAAGCGGATAAGTAACTTCTGCCTGGAAACGCAATGACGATTTCAACGGACACTGCAGCATCCAACTTAAATTTTCCAAGACTTGTTCCAAGTATTTTAATTTCACCTAAGTTAATGTTGACATCAATGTTTACTAAAGCCCTAGCTGTCATCTTTACCGACAGTCCACTGCGACGAAGACCAATTCCTATCTGTGAACCCATGAAAGATGCTATAGCTTTCACTTCGGTTATTTTGAGAGAGTTTCTGATTCTTAAGTTGCAATTTAGAAGTCTAACACCGATGAATTCTAAGCCAATACTGTTTGAAAGGTAAAACTCACCGGTTCTTGAAAATTTTGAGGCAACACCTCCTTTGAATTTGAGAATTCCAAGGAAATTAAACTGAAGTTCTCCTGTGACCGATATTTCACTTGTACTAATTATTGCTTCGCCAGTTAGTAACTTCTGCCGGTATAAATGAAGCACACAAGCACCTTTTAACATTAAAGGATTAGACCGGTCTTGAAGGTTTTCCAGCGCACTTGCATCAAAAGTAATCTGCACCACATCAGTGAAACCAACAGTTGCTGCTAATTTCAAATCAGCTTTAAACAGATTAGTTGCAATTATTCTAAAGTCAAGGGCTGTCAAGGGAGTAGCAGTCGAAGCTATTAGCATAGCATCATCACCTTCTTCTTTCACTGCTTCTTTCCACAAATGTTTGTTCTCATTCAGTTCGTCTGGAGAAGAAGCAGCGAATTTTGTTGATGCTAAGTTGAAAGGCCCTATATTAATATCAGCATCAAAGAGGCGGTATCGCAAAGGAACAGCTCGCAATAACCACTTGGGTTCAAACGTTTTGAAAAAGTTCATAAAACCGATGAGAAATCCTTTTGCATCCCGTGGTGGGATATTAAGCTTCAGCTGCGTACTACCAATGTACTTAGGCAATTGCAACATGGTCGCTCGGTTTTTATGAATAAACTCAACAACGAAAAGATCTTTACTTGTATTTACACCACCAAAATCCTGCATGGATAAAAGATAGTCTCTTTCTGTAAAGAATTTCAGCGATCCTGTTAAAAACGTAGCAAGCAGTCCAAAGTCTCTAAAATTCGGTTTCCGGTGGTACACTGTTGCGTAGGCATGAAAATCAACGAGTGACGAGTAACGGAAAGAAAACGGGGCTGCAAATATTGGAACTGGAATGCTACCGGCAATGACAAAAAAACAGTCTTTGCAAACTACGTGACTCTCCATATCTCTCGAGTTGACAATCAGCGGGTTACTGTTTGCAAGATGAGTTAAAGGTATAAGATAAGCTAAATTCCAGAAAAACATCTCGGTGTCAACATTAATGAAGGGTACTCCAAACGCAGTACCAATAGTAAAATTGCGAAGGATCAAACCCGTCAAATATGGTATGCCAAAAATGTTGATAACATTAAGAGACTCGCCGTTTGCAACCTTCAATGAAAAAGCCAAGGGTCCATTGTTAGGCACTGTGATCAACCCATCGATTCGATCAGGGAATTTTGGATTAACAAATTTTGCTATTCCTCTCGGTATGTTTTTTGTGTTGATTCCCTGCTTCTTCAAAAGTTTAATAACATCCGTTGGAGGCCAAATAGGAAAGCTTTTTGGAAGTATTTTGCCAAGAAGAGGTATTCTCTTTACAAAACCTGATATGAAACTGGGCGTTACAGGAATGCAAAGTTTTTCTAATCCTTGAACATCAATATTGGCGTGAAAGCCATCTGCAGTATAAAAAAATGAAGGTGATCGGAAATAAACAAACGAGTCTGGAGAACAAATCCAAGTGAAATCGCATTTAAATGCACCTTCTTCAATCTCTTTGCAGGGAAAAATTTTGTCCAAGACAGGAATAGTCAATAAACGAACCAGAAGTGGTGTCTCGTCGTCCTCTTTTATCAACATGGCCATTTTAAGTTCGTCTGCAAATACCTTAAAGGGTAGTAGCCTGTTTAGTTAATCGAATCCAGAAACGTGCAAGTCGATACTAGCTTCAGGTTTGTCAGGGGTAGGAAAGCTTACTTTAGGATTCAGAAACGTTACTCTAAGTTTCAAAATGACTCCTGCAAGCTTCATTCGAATTGTTGTATCAGCAAGTTTCTTTTTTACTGAGATCACTACGGATTTGTCTGCTGATATAGTTAGCACGCTGTTAAGCTTCTGAAACAATCCGTTTATCTGTTTCGGTAAGCCATCAAGAGATGTCTCAATACCTGCTAAAAAAACCCAGCTTTTCTTTTTGTGAAGTTCAAATGTAGAAACTGTAAGTCTTGCACGAAAAACGTTGCTTGGATCTGGCAAAGGAAGGGGAAAACTGAAACCAACATCAAATCCATCAACATCACAAACAATTAAAACGTCATTTATCTTAAACCCCGGTTTGCTGAATGTTATGTTTAACTTCTTTAGAGTAATAGAAGTAATTTTTCTAAACCCAACAGGAATTGACTGTAATAGCTCTGTGCCTCCTACCAGCTGGGACAAATCTCTGAGATCAAGGGCTTGTTTGCCTAGGTTAATTGTCTCAAGGCGGTATGTTGTAGCGTCAATATACAAAGTAGTTTGGATACTTGCTTTTCCAACTCTCAACCAGACTATTAATTTGGCATCTATTTCCCGCTTCCCTGCATCGAACGGGTGCTGAGCGTCCATAAAAAGTTCCATTTTACCCATTGCTATATCCAAAGGAAGTCTAACATCATTCAAATTCATCTGAAGGAGACAAGAAATCTTTTTTACACTTGGTTGCGGTTTGGTCATAAAAGTAACTTCCAACTTTTCCAATGTAAAGGTTGTTACTTTTTCCAAAATTTCGGATGGAAAATAAGACCGAATATCTACTCCTCCCGAAAAGAGTGACATGACTTTCGATAAAGAAACGGATTTAGAAGAAAGCGGAGATAGTTTTAAGATGAAAGCTTTGTCAAGAGGAGTTGGAATTATTAGAAAGGCCGAGACTCTTAAACAATTTCTTGAAGTCCCAAAGTGAGCCAAGCACTTTATAATCCCAGTGACTTGTATTCCACCTCTTAGCTTCGTTTTAAGGTTTGCAGTAATATTTTCAATTACTAGGCAGTCCTTAACCAGTATCATTGGTTTGTATAAGTAGAACTTCATAGAAATTCCGTTAAGTTGGAATCTTGGGATTGGAGGTATCAGATGAAGCTCAAAACTTTCAGCTCATGTGGAAATCTCCAAAAGGATCTGGAAAAAGGGATTCAAGGTCGAAATCAGGAACGAAAACTTGCGAAATTTTGCTCAAACTCATTTTAATAGGGAATTCTGGAATACTTCCGACACCTCTAAAATTGAACTTAATTGATAACGACGGAACAGAAGGAACAAACGGCATCTGGAAGTAGACTGGAAAGTTTGTTAAGGAAACTGTGCCTGATAGCAAAGCTGAAACCAATTTTGGATAAGACCTCAAATCGAATGTCATGTTCCCAAAAGTTAGTGGTAATCCTGGGATTTTCCAGTTTTGCAATACTGTAGCTGACATGTTTAGAGATTTTAAGGTCGTGGGAGATCCAGATGTAAACTTACTGGAAAGGATGTTAACGCAAATTGGACCGATCGCGTTTGCCATTGCTGATAGAAACCCCTTTGGTACAAGGACTCCAACCAACGGTATTATAGAAACGTCAGACATCTGAATTTTAACCGGAGAGGTTAAAGCCAAATTTATTGGAAGAAGTCTTGTACTTGGAATCTGACATTTCAAAGGGAATGAGATGTTTTTGTCTTTATTTGAAAAGTCCATTGATGCACTGATGTAGATTTCATAATCTACTTGAACGTCGCCGAAGTCAGAAATTTTTATCTTTATGGTTGGGTTTCGGACTGCAAAGAAGTCTACAAAGAAAGACCACTCTTGAAGAAACCTCATCTCAATATTTAAGGAAACCAAGGTCTTCAGATCTCTGGAGAAAAACACTTCTGCTTTCTGCATTTCAAATGATAATGCAGTATTAAGTCCTAAAAGTGTTGCATCTAGTATTTCCTTTTCGTGCGTGATTAGTTTTTGAAAAACACTTCTGATTAATACTGGAAGGTTTGGAATGGATGTATTTCTGATCAGTCGGAAATGAGGAGTTAAGAAACCATTAGAAGAAAATTCGACTGGAATATACATGCCACCAATACCTATTTGCCCTGACAAGTGATAAACAGAGTCATTCATATTGATTTCCAAATCTTTCACATGCATAACTCCGAGATCCCCAATATCCCATTTCTTTGGGCATTTCGCAGCTAGTTTAGTTACAGTCATAGAAGAAAGTTGTTTTGAGAACTTCAAGTTCGCGGATATGAATTTCTGGGAGAAATGATTCAAAAACCTCAGGTATCCCGACTCCCGAAGAGGATTGTATAAGTCCAAAAATCTGCGTAAACTGTGCTTTTACGACGCTTTTGTCCCCCGCCAGTTTAATTAACAGATTTTGAGAGGCCGTGGTTGGCACTTGCATTAGTATAGGAACTCTTAGCTGGCCAGCGAGAAAAATAACTCCACCAAGCTGTACGTTTACAGCATTGTCAACTTTTAGGTTGATTGTAACTGTTACGTTTTTAATATCAAAGAAATCTTTAAACAAGTCCCAGGAGAATTCTGGAAGACTTACTTGCACGTTCACCTCCATCAATGTAAGAAGATCTTCAGAAAGGATGACTTCAAACTGGGTAACCTTGAAATCATCAATTTTTCTAAATCCTGCTCTTTTGAGATCAAGCCTCAAATCCTTCTTTGACAAAAAAGTTTGAGTTATTTTGCCAACAAACTCAACAAGATAATTTTAATCTCTTTGGGAAGAAAAAACAGTGGCAACTTTAGTGGAGGAGGCCAGACAAATTGCATTTTTATTTTAAGAGCGGCAAACTCGAAAGTTCCAGCAAGTAAGTATTTTTCGTCTTCGTACAATAAGGACAGGCTCGTAACACGAGCAAGTTTTAAATCCCAGTTGTACACCGGTAAGGTTTGATGGAAACAAAACTTTCAATTTGCTTACTGTCACCGTCACCTCTTTAAGCAAGTCATATAACACCTTGGGTAGTGCTGAAGTTCCACCAACTTTAAGAATTTTTTCGAATTGGAAATTCATTGATTTTCCGTCCTGAAGCGTAATGGCTAACGCTTGTTTGTTGTGCGGAATATCAATATAGAACGGAAATGATAGAAGTGTAGGGTTTCCGATATCAATCAACCCCTCCACTGAAGACTCTACACTTGAATTACCATTCAACGATTGGATTGTAAGATAAAAGCTAATGTTACTAACTTGCACGCGTAGCGGAACATTGTCAAAAACGTGCCATGCGTTTGTTAGCTCAGCTTTAAGTGACATATCGATCAGACGTTTCTTGGGACCGTAAAAACGTATCTCAAAGGCATTCAGTCTCCCACTAAGATCAAACTCGTAGAGTTTCGTAAAGTCAAAGTTGGGCAGTGAAACCGGTTTTGTCAAAACGGTTTGATAAAGCAAGTGTTTGATTATCGATTCAAAATCTGGTAAGGTTACACGATTACGAAGCCTTAAGGTATAGCCAGACTGATTTGGTATGCTTTGGGCAACAAACTCCAGAGTTTCATCTGCCAGCCGTGCAGTGGCAAAGAAGGATAAATCAAACCGGTTAACAGTAAGTCTAATATTTTCGATCGAGAACTCTCCAGTAATAAGCCAAGGTGATGTTGCCCTAACAATCAACTTGAAGTGGGAAACTTTCGTGAGTCCGTTGCTCAGCGAAATCTCGAGTTCCTGAACCTTTATATTGGTCAATGCTCGAGAAACTATTCCAGGCAACTTTAGACGATGTGAATGCGTAAGAAACTCTTTCAGAAAATAAAAACCTATGGGAGTTCTGGCTTCTTTCACGCTCATTGTCAATGCTTCCGATTTTTCGGTTGGTATAGTAAACTGAACGTGCAACACGCTCCGTTGTCGGGCTGCACTTGTCAATGCAAGCCTTACAATATCCCCCGTCGCTTTTACATGAAGAGACTTAGACGACTTCATTTTAAGAACAATCAGCATCTTAGGACGCAGTACTTTGAATCTGAAAGCATCCAAAGCACCCCATCCAGGAATTTTAATGGTTGTCTTGACTTACACCAAGACCTTGTTCTCAAACTTAAGCTCCAGGCCACTTATGGATAAACCATAGTTTCCAATCCCAACCGCGTTCAAATGTGGAAGAGGTATATTAGTTCCTAACTGTGACTGGAGTCTAAAGAAGAAAGACACAAAGTCTGGTATGGTGATATTGAGATCTGAGGCAAGTTTCACCGTTCCATTTTCAGCAAGCGGCCAGGTAAACTGAAGCTTCAGGTTGACCGATCCAAACGTTGCCTGTGCTTCATAATTGCCGGACGTCAGAGGAGCCAGGTTTGTCAGCAAAATGTAAGTGTTATTCTTTATGGCTTCCTGTAGTTCGCTGGTTGTAGCAAAGTTTTTCCGTGAAGATACTTGCTGCAATAAGTTGCCAACCTGAAATCGAAACAAAACTGTTTAAAAATTAAACCTTTGCTCCGTATCGCAATGCTACATTGCCTTGTTTTGCATTGTGTTTGCCTTTGAATACACTTTTTTTAAGAATAAACTTAATAATAACAATGAGGCTGAAAATCCCCAAAATGTTGGAACAAGTTAAGAACGAATTGAGACTGAAGTCGCAATTTATCAGAATAACAAATTAGTAAAAAAATCGTATAAACCTTACATCTTTGGTTCGTATCGCAATGCTACATTGCCTTGTTTTGCATTGTTGTGTTTGCCTTTGAATACACTTTTTTTTAAGAATAAACTTAACAATAACACTGAGGCTGAAAATCCCAAAAAGTTGGAACAAGTTAAGAACTAATTGAGGCTGAAGTCGAAATTTAGGCTGAACAACAAAATTTCCATACAGCGATATACTGTGATCTTGTAGACCTTGCCCGTGGCATTTTTTCATAGCGAGAAATTAATGGCAAATGTCACAAATAAAAACAAAATAAGAACATTTTGGGGTTGAACTTTCCCTCAATATAAGAACATTGAGCTTTTGCAAAAGTTTTCTTTTTTGTTAAAGAGTATTTCCTTAGAAAGCAAACTCGATCCTTTTCAAAGCCTATTGAACCATTTGGCAGATGCTTATCTCTATTATCCATAGTGCCATTTTCCCTTGCACGGGGCTCTCATCCATTTTAGGTTTGCCTGCAGCAGACTCGTGTACTCATCCATAAAGCATAGCTGATCGGAACAATTCAGGTAATGTTCCTTCTGCAAGGACACAATACAACTTGGGCTGCTCATGCATGACCCTTAGAGTTGGAAGTAAGGCACAACAGCAACTCAACCACCGTGCCGTTTAGCTTAGATTTTGATACGTTTAAAGACATCAACTTGGGATTCCAAAAATGTACTTTCTAAAATAATATTTTTATTACTATTCTGAAAAATTGAGCAAAGGTAGCACTAATCATGAAATTCCATGGAGACCATCATGTTGCACTGACGTCACAACGACAAACTGTCAAAATAAAAACAGCTGTATTGCCTTGTTTGAACTGTTTTATTGCTTGCAATAGAATTATCATCTTTAAGCAATTTAACAAAACGCTTACATTTCTGCGATACCAAAAAGCAGTTTGACGTTGTGACATCACGGATTAGATCGGA
Source organism: Hydrozoanthus sils (assembly GCA_027575215.2). NCBI lineage: Eukaryota > Metazoa > Cnidaria > Anthozoa > Zoantharia > Hydrozoanthidae > Hydrozoanthus > Hydrozoanthus sils. The sequence goes on from JAOBRD020687803.1 coordinate 13,685, forward strand.
GCGCAAAGATGGCGGCTCCCTTAGCGTTCACCTTGCACGTCTTGTAAACTTTCTTTAACGATACGGCGATGAGACGCCCTAAAAACTACCCTTTCTGGAATCCTAAGAAGATGGTCTTAAACATAGAAGAAAATAATTTTGGAGTGCATGTTCCCTTTTGGTAGGCACTCACACAGACATAATATTTAATACTTATTCTACTTCAATTGAGGCGGAGAGTGGCAGAAGGCGCGAGGTAGATACTCATTATGCCACTATCCCCCGAAATGGAAGTAGAATAAGTGTTTTAGTATAAACCAGCGAGGCAACAAACTTCCTTTCAAGAAAACAAAAGATTTTTAAGAAAAAAAAAACACTTCTATTACTTGAATCACTGAGCGTGGCGAGACATAGGCGTGAGCAGCCTAACATACAGCAAACATGTTTTGACACTTTGTCAGCTACAAAATGTCGTAAATTGCATATGGCGACATATCTGTAAACCATATCCGGATCGAACGCGTGCGCAGTCATAAGCTTCTTGGAATTCTATTTACCGAGCATCTTAACTGGGACCAACAAGTGAACAACTTAACTGCCACTTCTTATTCCACAATAGCCGTATTGAGAAAACTAAAAAACCTTGCCTCGTACCATCTCCGAAAGACCCTTGCCGAAACTCTCATTCTGTCAAAACTGGACTACGGTGACACCGTTTTTTACCCACTGAATGCATATGAGCTGAAGCGCTTGCAAAAATGCAAAAATGCTGCCGCCAGCTTTGTCCTAGGGTGCTATGTTAAGGATCCTGAAGACCTGAAAATGCTCGGATGGCTTACAATGAAAGATAGAAGAGACTTCCATGTTCTTCAAAACACGTTTAAAGCGCTGTATCAGGAAAATTGGCCAGAGTACCTTAAGCTAGAACAATAAATTTGTATTTCAGATAGAAATCTTCGCTCCCAGGGGGCACTACGCCTGAAAGTACCTTTAGAAAACAATACCTTCCAAGACAATTCTTCAAGACTTTTTAATAGTTTA
>JAOBRD020687911.1:0-14703 GCA_027575215.2 Hydrozoanthus sils
CACTGTCATCACCATTGTCACTGTCACTGTCACCACCATTGTCACTGTCATCACCATTGTCACCATCATCACCATTGCCACTGTCATTACAATTGTCACTGTCATCACCATTGTCACCTTCATCACCATTATCACTGTCATCACCACTGTCACTGTTATCGCCATTGTCACTGTCATCACCATTGTCACTGTCATCACCAATGTCACTGTCATTACCATTGTCACTGTCACCACCATCGTCACTGTTATCACCATTGTCATCTTCATCACTATTGTCACTGTCATTACCATTGTCACTGTCATTACCATTGTCACTGTCATCACCATGGTCACTGTCATCACCATGGTCACTGTCATTACCACTGTCACTGTCATCACCATTGTTGTCATCACCAATGTCACTGTCATCACCATTGTCACTGTCACTGTCACCACCATTGTCACTGTCATCACCATTGTCACCATCATCACCATTGTCACTGTCATTACAATTGTCACTGTCATCACCATTGTCACTTTCATCACCATTATCACTGTCATCACCACTGTCACTGGTATCGCCATTGTCACTGTCACCGCCATTGTCACTGTTATCACCATCGTCACTGTCATCACCAGTGTTAATGTCATCACCAATGTCACTGTCATCACCATTGTCACTGTCACTGTCACCACCATTGTCACTGTCATCACCATTGTCACCATCATCACCATTGTCACTGTCATTACAATTGTCACTGTCATCACCATTGTCACCTTCATCACATTTTCACTGCCATTACTATTGTCACTGTCATTACCATTGTCACTGTCATCACGATTGTTACTATCATCACCATTGTCACTGTCATCACCATTGTCACTGCCATTACCATTGTCACTGTCATTACCATTGTCACTGTCATAACGATTGTTACTATCATCACCATTTTCACTGTCATCACCATTGTCACTGTCATCACCATATCACTGTCATTACCATTGTCACTGTCATCAGCAATGCTGCTATCACCATTGTCACTGTTATCACAATTGTCATCACCAATGTACCTGCATTTAGGTTGTAACTGCCAAAAGCTTTTGTTGAGACCAGCCTTTTCATGGTCATTGTTAGAAATGTGAAAATGACCAAATGTCTGTAGATTGATAAATTACTGGTTACATAACATGTACTCCTTCATTATTAATGCCATGAGCTTTTCCTGTCCTACAACTCACATGCTAGTCCATTATGCACAATACATTTAAACCACTTACTCTGATGGAGCTAGAAACTGAAGCAAATCAACGCAGGTCATCTTTGCCGGCACAGCAAGTAAACAGATCATTTCACTCCGTGCTACACCTTCTCTTAGGGGTGTCATCACTCTACAAGTCAAAAATTAAGTTTTAAAAGACCTTAGCTAAATAATTTTGTTAGTTTAAAATGTACACAAATAATGTAAAGAGATCTGCACCTTCTCTTGGTGGTGTCATCACTTTGCTTGTAAAAAAATAGAGTGGGTCTCTGATAGAATAAAGAACACTTTCCCAGCCTTTGGTGTGTCAACAGTCAAGCCTGTCAACACCCTAAGAGAAAAGCTTGTGAATGTAAAGGACAGAACCCCCAAGGAAAAGAGGTATAACCTGGTTTATCGCATCAAATGCGCCCACCCAGCTGTGATGAATCTTACATCGGGGAAACTAAACAAGCCCTAAAACAACGATTGAACCAGCACCTTAAGCCGAGCTCGAGCGGGATATCTAGCAACAACTCCCCAGTATATGCCCATAGAGAGGCCAGTGGACACAACACCCTCCCCCTGATGTTAAGATTCTAGACAAGGAGGTGCGATGGTTCAAGTGGGGAGTGAAGGAGGCGATCTGGGAGAGGGTCGAGGCCCCCTCCTTAAATAGGAAGGGTGGACTCAGGTTTTGTTTGTCTCACTCTTGGGACACTGTGTCCCATCATGCATCTTGGCCTGCACCAATGATCGTGCATGAAGAAGCCTAGTGGTTCTAGACAAAACATCACTAAGTTTCATGATTAATGTCCAGTAATTTTATTTTATTTAGTTATCTATTTATTCAACTGGATGTCTAACATTATCGTTTTCTTGTCAAAAAATAAGTTATAAGACTTAAGCTAATTTTCTTTGTTAGTCTAAAATGTACACAAACAAACAATGTAAACAGATCTACCACTTCTCTTAGTTGTCATTACTCTACATGGGTCTAAAATTTAAGTAATAAGACCTTAGCTAAATAATTTTGTTAGTCCAAAATGTACACAAAGCAGAATTTACTCATGCCAGTTTCTTGGATGTTTCGTAAGAAAATACACCAATACTAATTATGTATATTATAGACCTCTTTTCCTGTTACTTTGCACAAGAGTTCCAAGGTAAAATAGCTATCTAGAAACGTATCAGAAAAAATGTTCGATACAGTCTGACAGAATACATTTCCTAAATGCAGGGGTTTTAAAAAGATTCTGAGAAGGAGTTGGAAAATGAAAAGTAGGAGGAACTTTGTGAGGGCCAAAGGCCCGAGCCTTCTAGGGTGGTCTGGGGGCATGCTCCCCCAGAAAATTTTGCAATTTAGAAGCTCTAAATTAAAAGCAAAAGCATTTAAATAATCATATAATTGTAGTTATTGTACAAAAAGCAAATTAAAGAAGGGTATAGTCATTGTTAGTGTAACAAAGGTGACAGAGAGATTTCTTACTTGTTTTTGTAAATATGCAATAATCCTTTTACATTTTCTACACTAGGATTGCCTGAGAAAAAGGCAATCTTTCCCCTGTTCTCTTCTGCTTCAGATCTTGGACTAGATCTGCTAGGTTTTCTTGTTTTGCCATCTTGTTTCTCATCTTGGTCAACTGGACTCTTTGCCTCAGAAATGCTCACATCCATTACTGATATAAAGACATTTGCATTCAAAAATAGAAATCAATGATCAATACAACTAGAACATGTCACGGGACCCCATTAATTTATGGGCCCGAAAAAATTGGCCATAATAACAGGGTGACTGTATTGTCAAGGTTTTTCTTTTAAGAACTGAAAGTGTAAAGCGGTTTGACTGGCGGACCTAAACTAAATGACCATTATGTAATGTATATATGTATATAACAAGCAATTTTTGTCAAAAGGGGAGTGCTGCAAGCAGCTTCAATATTCGTCTTGTAGTTAAGACTAGGTTTTATGTAATTTCTTTGCTAGGAGAGTTTCTGAAGGGAAAGACTTAACTTAGATTTTAATCATAAACATTAGCAAAAAAAATAGTTGTGTCTTGCATTTCTCTTCTACCGGGTGTGAGAACAACAGTTTTACTACTTCAGATTATTTAATTTGTTAATAAACTTTAGCATAAGAACTCTTATTGGCAGAGTAAGTTTCTTTAAATAATACTGTGGATCAGAATCTCACTTAAGTCTTGAGAGTATTTTGTTTATAATATCAATTGTGTAACAAAACATGAGACTAAAAACTGGAACATGTGAAAAGGAACATACACCACAGGCAGTGGCGGATCCAGGACTTCCAAAGGGGGGGCACAGATATTTATATGAAACTGTAAATTGCCTTAAAAAAGAAAAAGAAATACATTTTTGGAACATTACTTTTAGAAAAAAATCCCAAAAGGGAGGGCACAGGCCCCCCAGGCCACCCCCCTGGATCCACCACTGACAGGGCATTTGAGTTCATGCTTGGCTTGAACTTGAAATGATTTGTGGGCAGACTTCGCATCCAATGGAATGTTATCAAGTAGATAATCAAGCGATATCATCACTGAATCTGGAATAACTTGATTGTCCAAAGCATTCAAAAACATTGTCTCCTTCTTCAAGGATTCTATCAACTGTTTGTGAGTGCCACTGGATGACTGCAGGCAGCAACTGAGTACACAGTAACGATGAAAAACTCATAAAAGAGCATTGTGTACCCCTTGAAACATCACTGAAACATTCACTACCTTGATTAATACTTCCAGCAATAAAGAACCTCCTTGAACAGACCTCCAGCTCTATGTAGCCTGTGTCGCAGACTATCTAAACCTCTGGTATAGTCAGTCTGCGTATTAGTGCACAATTTGAGTTGCAAGGATATATGTAGTCGCTTTGCATTGGCTTGTTTAACACATGCTTTCATACACACTTTGTGATTGGATTATTTCTCACACAATGCCAGTACAGTTTTCACTTGTCATTTTCACTAGTTCAGTTTACTTGTCAACATGTTGAAGTTTCTGTTTAATGATGGTGAAGGGTTTTCATGTACAGCTGTGAAGGAACAGTTTGAACTCAAGTTTGAGTGATAGAAACACTTTCCTCAGTTCAAGCACTAAATTAAGATCCTCTTTCCCAACAGTATACTGCCTTTTTAGTTTTTTAAAACATTTTTTACAGCATTGTTCACTCGTGTTCGAATGCAAACTTTGTAGGAGACTTACGATATCCATCAAAGCAAGAAGTTGTTTCATCCCACTTACCCTAAAATATTTGATCGTGCTTTTACAAAAAGTGGATGAAAACACAATTTGCACTAATAATGAGGACTTTCTTTTATGATAATTTGCAAGTCACTGATACTTCACTGATGTGGGATGTTGTCTCGTTTGGAAATTTGCCCCCTCTTATACTTTCATTGATGCAACTGTTGTGTTCAGATCTTAGCTGTCAATTCATGGTGTTCTCTCTTTCTTACCCTGCAAGCCGGCTGGCAGGCTACGTCTTTCTGTGCAAAAAGTGTGTGTTGCTTCCAGAGTTTTTCAATGCATTGCATATAAATAATATATTTCTTTGGCAGTTCTGATAAGCCAAAACAATCAGACATTACATAGGTATTGCATTGACTCACAACATTATCTACACACCAAAGAAAAACTCTCCTGAAATAGTGCAGGCAAGTGATGCGGGTCGCTGAACCAATCACGAAGTGTGTATCAAACCATTTATAAAATGAGCCAATGAAAAGCAACTACATATATCCTTGCGATTCAAGTTGCTATTTGTGCACTAATACACAGACTGACTATACCAGAGGTTTAGATAGTCTGCAACGCAGGCTAGCTCTATGCCAACTCCCCAAAACCTTCGGCAAAAAGCAAGTGGTGACCCCCCACTGTTTAATGGGGCCACCCCAAACATGGCAAGCAATACTGCTGCTGGTCATAAGCACTTTGGGCTCAAAATCATCTTTACATTGTGACACTCAAACCTCAACTAAGAACAGGATTAGGATGCTGTGAGCAATAGCTCGCATCAAAAAGTAATAAAACGAGTTTGAAAAGCGTAACTAGTTCGAAAATATTTGAACCAAGAGTAAATTAAACCATAACACACACTAAACGGAGTTCAAAGCTCAAAAACACAAAATGGCAACACCAAGGCATTGAAGATATAGCAACTAAAAAAATGACAGGCACTTCATCTGAATTCTATTATTAGTAGTATTTCCTTGTAATTTGAGTAAAGAGAGTAAGGATTCTGTCTGTTAGAAAATTTGATAGTTGCCGACTCTCTAAAAGGGCCAAAGTAACAGTTGCATACACTGTAGCTTTAACAAAAATGTCATAAGATAAAATGTGGACTTTATTAGCGGTCAAAACATTGCAGAGAAAAGGTATTACGTACCATTTGTAAGGGTTTCAATTTGTACATCATGGACCACACGTTCTCCTCTGTTGCGCTTAATATCCTCTTCTGAAACAGCTGACAACTTTACATTATCATTGTCCCCTTTTTCTTTGTCACCAACACTTGAAGAGTTTTTTTCATCTCTTACACTTGATGCAGCCATAACAGCAAAATTTGGTGCTATGGTTTAGCAATAGAAAATAGAAAAACATTCAAACTCAAAAAGGGACATCCCAGCTTAATCAAAATGACAGGTACTATAATTGTAAAATGAGTTGTACATAATTTATGTTCAACTAGTGAATGATGGACCAATAACCTGGTAAACAACTTTGATATGTTGCAATACCTTTTGGGGTGAGGGGGGGGATGCCCCACCTCTCACACCCTTATACCCTGTCTCCTGTACCTTTATGACCCTTATCTCCCACCTCCCACACCCTTATATCCTGTCTCCTGTACCTTTATGACCCTTATCTCCCACCTCCCACACCCTTATACCCTGTCTCCTGTACCTTTATGACCCTTATCTCCCACCTCCCACACCCTTATATCCTGTCTCCTGTACCTTTATGACCCTTATCTCCCACCTCCCACACCCTTATACCCTGTCTCCTGTACCTTTATGACCCTTATCTCTCACCTCCCACCCACTCTGATGTTTCTCCCATATCCCCATGTGTTGCTAAAATAATATGGGTCCTGTCTGCCACCCTTTAATATCCAACACCCGCTCTTCAATATCCCACTTCCTGTACCGTTTTTCCTTGGTTCTGGTTTCTGGCTTTTTGCTCCGGCAAGTTACTGACTTCAAAACGCTCTAGTAAGCCCAGGGGGAGGGGGGAAGGGGCCATTTAGTTTTTGACCTTCCAGATGGGGGGCTTATAAGAGAGAGGGGCTTATTAGAGAGGGGGGGGTGCTTATTAACAGATTTCCAATAGCCAAAGACATAAACACACTGCAAAGTCCAGATGCCAAACAGAATTAACAGTAACTAGTAACTCTGTGTTCTTCAGGTGATATAGCCAGCACCATTCCAAAACTGAAACGGATACAACCGATAACAAAATATATTTTTGACACAATACGCCTTATGTTTTAGCTTCTTTACCACAATGTCAGGATTAGGAGGGGGGCTGATTAGAGAGGGGGGCTTATTTAAAGCTTGAAGCTCTAGATGGGGGGCTTATTAAAGAGGGGCTTATTAAAGCATTTATGGTAGTCCACTATTATCAGTATATTTCAACTCCCTAACTGTCCAACCTCTACAGGGCAGTCTTAGACTTTCTGTGTATTGTTCTTTCAGAGACCTCAAACTTATTATCCTAATAGACGAACAATTTTATTTTGCAGTTTTTATAAGTGGTATATACAATATATAATAGACCTTAGTCATGATGATACCACAATTATAGTGTTTTCATGCACTAAAACGAAGCTTGGTAGTGAGACTTACTTGCTATGTACAGTATAACGAAACATTCCAGTGAATAAACATGGTAGAACAGACATGACAAATTCCTCAACAGTAAAAGTTAAAATAGATCCAGAACTCCTGCGATTTCACATATAATTTCACCACCAAGCCTCACTTTGATGCACTTGTTAAATCATCATGAATAAGGTCTTTTGTAATCAATAGATTTAGATGTCAGATATACTGTTTGTACTATCACCAAATTTGTAATACATAAAGACTGCTAATTCACCAAACCTCAGTCTCTATCCATTCATGGGTTTAAAGGTTGTATATAACCAGAAAATAAAATTATATAATACTTCAACCAGTGTACAAATAGATTTGAGACATTCAGATAAATAAAGTTTCTCAAAGTAGTTTTAGTTAAAAGAGAAGCTGGTATATAACTTATTTATTGTATAGAACTTATTTTTAGAGTCTATATATTCATTAGTTATTTATTAGTGCATAGTCATTTTAATTTTGTGGAGTACCTGTTAATTAGCTGGCTTGTTTTCACAGACCCTAATTCAGACCCTGTCTGTAATACACGCCTCACACATAGCTAAGTGTATATTCACATTAAACTTATGTAATTGTATTGTATTGTACTGAGATTTCAACATCATTGATAACCATTTAAGCTGAGTTAAGGCTGTTGAGCAGTATTGTTTTATGTTGATTATTAAAGCAAACTTTGAACAAAGTGGCTATATGAGCAGTAGCTGCTCAAGGTCCTCAAAAGACTAAATGAGTGATAGTTTTCAATTTTCTCAAATAACACGAGAAATCATAATCTTCCGGAATAAAGACTATTCTAACTTTATTTAAATCTAAAAGCAATTTTGGTTTTTGATATGTTTTATATGGTCGTTTCTTCTTGCCTGTGTATACTATAAACTCACCATTCCTGTCACACTTAGCAGCTAGATCACTGTCATCACTGCCCTCCCACTCAAAGTCTTCAAAAGACTAAATGAGCGATAATAATTTTCTTAAATAATGCGAGAATCTACAAACTTCAGGAATAAAGACTATTCTGACTTTTTTTAGAATCTAGATGCCTTTTCGATTTTTTATATAATGTTTTATATGGACACCTTTCCTTGTACCTGTACAGACTATAAACTCGCCATTCTTGTCATACTTTGCAGATCGCCCTCCCACTCAAGGTCTTCAAAAGACTAAATGAGCGGTAGTTTTCAATTTTCTCAAACAACACAAGAAATCATAATCTTTGGGAATAAAGACTATTGTGACTTTATTTAGAATCTAGATGCCTTTTCAATTTTTTATATAACGCTTTATATGGACACCTTTCCTTGTACCTGTGCAGACTATAAACTCGCCATTCTTGTCACACTTAGCAGATCGCCCTCCCGCTCAAGGTCTTCAAAAGACTAAATGAGCGGTAGTTTTTAATTTTCTCAAATAATGCAAGAAATCATAATATTCGGGAATAGGACTATATTTAGAAAATTTAAAACTACTGCTCATCATTTAGTCTCTTGAAGACCTTGGGCAGGAGGGCAGTCGTGACAGTGATCTAAGACAACCATAAATTATAAAACATTGTATAAAAAATTGAAAAGGCTTTTAGATTCTAAATAAAGTCAGAATATTCTTTATTCCCGAAGTTTACGATTTCTCGCATTATTTAAGAAAATCGAAAACTACTGCTTATTTAGTCTTTTAAAGACCTTGAGCGGGAAGGCAACAGTGTGTGACAAGAATGGCGAGTTTATAGTCTGCACAGGCAAGGAAAGATGACCATATAAAACGTTATATAAAAAATCGAAAAGGCATCTAGATTCTATTAAATAAAGTCAGAATAGTCTTTATTCCTGAAGTTTATAATTTCTCGATTTATTTAAGAAAATTAAAAATTACTGCTCATTTAGTTTTTTGAAGATTTTGAGTGGGAGGGTGCCTGGGGAGGTACTTGAGATTAGTTTGGGTATAGGGGTACCACTGGGGTTTTGAAATCCTGACCCTGTTTAGGACAAATCAACCACAAAATGTAGACCCTGTTTAAGATAACCTGTTCTTTTTAATAACCCTGTTTAGGACAACACTAGTTTTTGGTAATATTAAGTAATATTTTACACTTTGCTACTTTTTATGAACAAAAATAACACTTATGAAATTCGTTCATAGTTGTGGTTGTTTAATATCTTGTAATGATAAAGCAAATTCCTTCAAAGGTTCTAAAATTTCTATGGTAGGCTCACAGAATTCGTGCTTGTTAGAATTTATTTTGTTAGTTAAAAAACGGGCCATCAATGATCAGGGCCCGGTTCCTCAAAACTCTGATTAACTTAACCCAGGGTTAACTCCTAACAAAACCTATTGGTCATCATGGTAATACACCCTGGGTTAGCACTAATCCCAGGAACCTCATACATCGTTTGCTCTTTTTCTCTATGCTTTCTGAGTGAAATATTATATTGCATGCCCATTGTGTGACAGAGATAAAAAGATGTTTATACAAGGGGGAAGAAAGACCTTGACAATTCTAATTATAGCTGTCCACCTGAGAACATAAACAATTTACTTTAGGTTATTGGATACACATTACTTTCCAGTAAGAGCCTGAAAAGTCACAAACCTCAGCAGAATCTGTGGCTGACTTATTTGTCACCTCTTATTGCCAGTGCGAGAACCAGAACCAAGATTGCAGAAAATAGCTATCCTGTTTAGGACAACATTATCTCAAATCTAACCAGCCGAAAGATAAAAGGATACCCTCTTTAGGACCGAAACACCTTGATTTGTATACACTGTTTAGGACGGGAAGCTCAAAAAGCATACTCTATCCAGTGGCACATCCCCATAAAGTCAATAGAGGGAAGTACCCCCCCTCCCCAGGAAGGAGATCTAGATCTGCAAGTGTGACAAGAATGTCGTTATATAAAAAATCGAAAAGGCATGTAGATGACCATATAAAACGTTATATCAAAAACCAAAATTGCTTTTAGATTCTAAACAAAGTTAGAATAGTCTTTATTCCGGAAGATTATGATTTCTCGCGTTATTTAAGAAAATTGAAAACTACCACTCATTTAGTCTTTTGAGGACTTTGAGCGGCTACTGCTCATATAGCCACTTCGAATTTTGAAAAGGACTTGTAGATACAGTAATGTACTGAACATTAAAGTGGAAGGGAACAAAAATGAAAAAAGGGTGGAGAGAAACAGTAAAAATAAGTGGAAATGACGAAAAATATTTTATAACAGTGCGGTAAAGATTATCTTTTCAGTAATTGTAGTTTCCCTTCAAAAGTCATTCATGAAAGAAAACTCAAGAAAAACGGTGAAGAACTTTCCCTGTACATGATTCTGATTTACGCCTTCTTAGTAAAGAAATTATCTTGCGTAAATTAGCTTTCTTCTTATCGCGAAGGAACACATAACGACAGAAATAAAACATTTAGATATAAAACAATGACAGTCTTACAGTCAAAACGAACACCCTGAGACGAACACGTCTACAAAACGGGCATCAAATCTTGGTCCGTGCTGTTTTCTTATACAATCATTTACTATTTCTTAAGTCTCTATAAGGCGGACCTCCCTCTAAGATGAGCAGTTTAGACCAGTCCCGAAAGTGTTCGTCTAAGGAGGGTTTGACTGTAATATTAACGAAAATAAAAAAAGGAAAGTTATGAGTCCTAGTATTTGGGTAAACGTAAACCTACCGCAATAATCAAGGTTGCTAGGAACCGCAGAATCATCAGCAAGTTCAAACCTTAGAACAACCAAAGAAATGGACATTTATCTGGCTGGGAATTTTCCTTACTCATGAAACAATTTTGTCCATGTTTCCTTTCCTTTGCTTTGTTGGTGTGCACAAGATTTGAGCCTGCGATAAAAAAAGTTGGTCCAGCAGTATTATCTTAGTTCCAGGTAGGTACTTTATATATGGTATATGATTATGTACCTAATAAGATTATACGTTAGACCACATTGAACCCTGTTAGCCCACGTTAAACACCGTTAGGCAACGCTAAACCCTGTTAACCAACGTTAAACACTGTTAAGCCACGTTGAATCCCATTAAGCCACGTCAAACCCCATTGGCATTGACCCTCGTTTTACCCCATTAACTGACAACGAACCCTGTTAAACGACGTCTTACCCCGCTACCGTGGCCACATTGAACCCCATTAAACCACATTAAACCCCATTAAACCACGTTAAACCCCATTTAACCTCGTTTCACCTCGTTAGGCCACATTGAACCCCATTAAACCACGTTAAACCCCATTTACCCTCGTTTCACCTCGTTAGGCCACATTGAACCCTGTTAAACCACAAGTGAACGCCGTTAGGCAACGTTGAACCCCATTAGGCCACGTTGAACCCAATTAAGCCACGTTAAGGCCCGTTGACCCTCGTTCTACCCCGTTAGGCCACATTAAACCCCGTTGAACCACGTTAAACACCACCGTAAGACCACGTTGAACCCCTTTTAGCCACGTTAAACCTCGTTGACTCTCGTTTTACCCCGTTAGACTAAATTAAACCCCGTTTAGCCACGTTGAACCCCACTAGGCCACGTTAAACCCCGTTGACGCTCGTTTTACCCCGTTAGGCAACCCCGGGGGGGGGGGGCGTACTCCCATATATTTACTATATAGGGACGTGTCGCCCGCCAGGGTATGGTTTTTGACGGGGCCTTGTCTTAGATAGGGTATACAATTTCACTCAAGTTGTCTTAAACAGGTTCACTTTTTGCACATAATTTTTATATTGTCTTACGAAGCCATAGAATAAACAATCGCTTAGTGGCGAATGTCATGCTTGGTGTTTTGCCGACAAAAATAACGATATGTGCTTTATTTAGGGTGCGCATTTTAGCATTCAGTCTTGAATAGAGTATATATTTTTCGCTATTTGTCTGAACTTCCAAGGTTTTGCTATCTTGAATAGGGTCAACGGCCGGATATAACGTGGCTTAATAGGGTTCAACGTGGCCTAAAGGGGTAACACTAGGGTCAACGAGGTGTTACGTGGCTTAATGGGGTTCAACGTGGCTAAACGGGGTTCAGTGGGGCCTAACGGGGTAAAACGAGAGTCTACGGGGTTTAACGTGGCTTAATGGGGTTCAACGTGGCTAAACGGGGTTCGATGGGGCCTAACGGAGTAAAACGAGGGTCAACGGTGTTTAACGTGGTCTAACAGGGTTCAATGTGGCCAAACATATAATCTTATCGTTTTAGGTACATAATCATATACCATATATGAAGTACCTACCTAGTTCCAGTACTTCTTCCAGAAACTCGGACAAGATGGCGGAGACAGCGATTTTATGCATAATTTAGCAACAACAACGTAAAGATTTTGTTATTTTAAATTAAGCCCTTAGGAATACGATAGTGCAGATTGAATAGGTTCTTTCTTGGATGAACGAAGAACAATGTTGAATGGGATCTTAGCCTTAGGGCCTGTTTTGTGCAGAATGCGTGGTATGCAAAGTGAAAGAAAAAGGCTATCGTTTTCAACCGTTCAACAATACGGTGTTAATTGTTTGTAGCGTCCTACGAACCGTAAAACTTTATAAACGCTGCAATGATAATGCCGTGCATTTCAAGTTATTACAGCATGTACCTATGATTGAATGTGCGACAAAACAAACAAGCAGCTAGCCCGATGCAAAGTTAATGTATAGCCATGACTCTGCCCACATTCTTCTGGCGAATAATTCTTGTTGCTGCAGTTCTGAATACTGCTGCGTTTCTTCCACACTTTGGAGCAGTTAAATTCAACTTTATTACCGATTTGGGGAAAGCCCTCAAGAACTTGTTGTCAAACATTTTTTTTCTTATGGAAAAAATGGCGTTAACAGTTGCAACATTTTGCAGTGAAGACCTTGGAAGACATTTTTGGAAGGTCGTCCAAAACGCAGCTCACGTTGGAAAGCAAATCAGCCATTGTTTCAATCCTGTGAACTGTAAGATGGTTGAGGTAATAGGGGATGCACTTGTTGCTGTCCACAAGAATGGGATGGCATACACAGAGGAAATACTGGTTCAGCTACTCGGAGCTGAAGGTAACACAAAAACTGTACATCCCATTCTCATGATGCAGTTTAGATACTTACTACTATTGTTGGGTATAAAAGATAGCAAATGCATGCACATTCAAACATAAATACACATATATACATGTATACATTAGTGGACTCATGAGGAAAGTCAAAACTTCATATTCACTACTTATAGTTTCACGCAACACACACCAGTGAGTAATTGATAACTGGTAACTGATCCACTTTCATCTTTTATTATATTCTACATACATATATACATTCATACATACATGTGTTACCGATTAACAGGAAAGGGGTATGGCTGCACTTAGCTTACCCCTGTCTGTGAGGGCCAGCCTGTTGACTTCTGATTGGTAATTGCAGCTGTAGCTCTGCCAGATTGGCTACAAATTAAAAACTAAGTGTGGCTGAAATTGTTATAGCTGATTTAATCAAGGGTGGGGCAGAGCTTCAAAAGGACCTGTGGGTTCAGGGTCAGGCTAATTTGATCCAGTATGAGACTGATTTCACTTTAATTAGGGAAGAAGTCAAAACAATGGTATTTTTAAGGAACCCAATTTTGTCAGGGGAGGTGGTGGGTAATGGCACAAACCCCCCTACACCACCCCCACCAATTTTCAGAGCTCAATTTCTCAAAACCAGATTTAGGGGTATTGGTTTTTATTGTATTATAGACTCTGCTCTCCACAGGGAAGGCAATGGTGCAAGCACTTTATCAATATCTATTTTATTGAACATGATATTTGCTTCTGAAATTCAGCCTTTTTGAAAAAAGGTGGTGGATGGCAGCACATAATACCCCACCCCCCTAAATTGGGTTTCTAGGAAATACCACTGTTTTGAACTTTTCCCTTAATGCATCAGGTATATCTACTCATATAAGAACACCTGGTTTTGAAAACTCTATAGTGTAAATTGTTATATTATATGGTTGAAGTAAACTGTAATGTTTGATTCCTGCAGGAGGCTTGTTGCCAGATGAGGGGGATTCTGCAAGAAACAAACTCATTTCCCTTGTGCTCTTTGTAATATGGCTTTTCATAGGGCTCATTTTCATTTCTAGACTTTCATACAATAAATTCTTTATTTTGATGGCTGGAACATTTCTCCTCCATGCCTTATTTGGGCCAGTGTGGTGTTTGCATCAACTGGCCTTTATGACTGGGTTCTGTTTGTGGGTTGGGTCCCTGGTAGCTAACAGACCAATCCCAGCTGCCCTTGCAGTCTTCATATTGTTTGGAATAACTGGAGTAAAGAAATGGCAGACAAGGAATGCCCAGGCTCGGAGTCAGACAGAGCTGTTGGAGAGCAACAAGAGTATTGAACAGAGATTAGAAAACTTGGAAAGAAATCTTGGTATTGCACTTGAAAAACTGGATCTATTATTGCAGAAAAATAATTAAATAACCATGACAATTAAAAGATTCATTAGCATCATAAATAAAAACATTGCAAGACCAAGTTGAACAGAAACATTTTTGTTAAATAACCAAGCATGTAACAGTGTTGTAAACCCTCTAATAAGCCAGGGGGGCTTATTTATTTTTGGACCTTCCAGAAGGGGGGCTTATTA
>JAOBRD020688016.1:0-12366 GCA_027575215.2 Hydrozoanthus sils
AGATTATCGATGCAGGTTTGGCTCAATTTTATCCAAGGGTTGTGGATTGGCAGCAGATTTAAATAAAATGCAAATTTCTCGGAAGCATACATAACGTCATCAGTTTAGAACTTTGAGCGATAATATCTCAAGAACCATAAAAGATTTTGACAAAATTTTTTCGCTGCTATTTCTCATTAAGCAAGGTCTATCCACTGAGTTAATAAAATTTTTCCCTTCATATGTACTTTAAAAAAATAAGCTTGATAGGGACTTTAATAAGTTATGTTTACATGTCATGGGTACTTTAATGTGGTATGTAGAAACCAATTGCAAATTTTGGTTTGTATCATGAATCATTGGCTGTAGAAAACAGTTAATTAATGTGTACATGTTTAAATTATGTTTTTCAACCATAGAGGTTTTTTGCTGCTGATGACAAACCCGATGACACATGGGCTCCATACTATGAAAAGTTTGTCCAAACCATCGTCCATATCACCCGATTGGACACGGAACTTCACAAGGGAGATTTCTATATTCACCTGAGTACAGTATCACCTGGGCAACTGCTCATAAAATATTATGATTCGGGAAAAGTGGCATCAATGCCAATGCAGGCAGCAGATCTGGAAGATGTGTGGTGTAGAGATTGGACGCACAAACTAAGGGCAGAAGTTAAGGGGAGGTTCAATTTCTTGCATTGTATTGTGGCAAGTAAAAGGGGCCTTGAGAAAAGGCCTTGGAGATATCTGATGAATGAAACAAGAAACGTCAGTCACAAGCAACTTCGAGGTATTTGAAGTAGTTGGAAAATTAAGTTTTATTGTACACAATTATTATGATTATAGTTCAATTATAGTAAATTTCCTTCTGCCAAATGTACAGAGGTAGTACAATCGAACAGTTGCAAATCTATGGAATGAATGAATGAATGGATGAATGAATAATAAAACAAGAATGGATAGAATGATAAAAAATGATAAGAAAGAAAGATAGAATAAACTCATAAACAAATAGAGGAATGAATGAATGAATGAATGAGCAATTTAGCAAATGGATAAGTGAATGTGTATGAAGAATGAATGGATATAGGTAACATATATATTATATGAATGAATGAATGAATGAATGAATGGATAGATGACAGTATGAATGAACAAAATAATTAATGACTGAATGGATAAGAAAGTGAATATGAATGAACCAGTGACAGGGCTTGCCATCTGAGGTGAGCGATCGCTCTCACTCACCATCACTCACGCAAAATTGACCTGAGGAGAGCGATTAATGGCTCACCTTTCTTCCAAGGTATTGCTCCTGTCATTGGTAAGTTTATCTTAAACCCTTATCACTTTGAAAAGACACTCACCTTGATTAGCTTTGGTGAGCTTTTTGTGACTTGCCAACAATTTTCAAACAGCAAGCCCAGCAGTGATATATAAATGAACAAATGGTCCAATGGACACTATTAGGTGAATTTATAATTATGAATGAACAGATAGATGAAAGCATGTGAATGAATGAATGGATCTAGATGGCAGTATATGTGAATTAATGAATAAATAGGTGAGCATATATGATTGAATGAGTGGAAAGATGACAGACTATATGAATGAACAAATGAGAAAATAAGTGATTGAATAGATGAACATTGGTTATAAATGAATGAATGAATTGACTGGTGAATGTATAATGACAGTCTGCAGTTCAGTGATTTAACAGGAAAAAATGGGTTGGGGAATGTGTATGACTGACTGAATGAACTAAATTAAGGAATGAAGGGAAATATTCATGACAGCATGCATGTGAATGTAGTAATGAATGAATAGATGAGTGAATGATTGGATGTATGGGGTACATCTATTTAATGAAAGAGTGAGTGGATAAATAGATAGATGAGGAATGAAGTTAATATAAAGTGCATAGAAATTTAAAACTCTAATTACTTCATTGGATAGACCTTG
The DNA here is from genome assembly GCA_027575215.2 of Hydrozoanthus sils. Classification (NCBI taxonomy): domain Eukaryota; kingdom Metazoa; phylum Cnidaria; class Anthozoa; order Zoantharia; family Hydrozoanthidae; genus Hydrozoanthus; species Hydrozoanthus sils. Next base: position 1,947 of record JAOBRD020688016.1, read on the forward strand.
CTAAATGAGGAATAGCGATGAATAAAATTTGTCACAATCTTTTATTGTTCTTGACATAGTTTATTGTTTTCAACTGGTCATGATTGGATCACACTAGTGATTCCAACAATATTGCATTTTTTTAAAATCTGCCAAACTTTGGTTGATGATGTATTTTGAGGTAGATATGTACATGTAGATCCTCAGTCCAAGTTCAGCACAAATTTACATGGGCGGCAGAACCAGGGGGGCAAGGGGGGCACTGGTCCCCCCAATAGTTTGGTTACGGAGGCCAGGTCCCCCCCCAATAATTATTGGTTAACCGCAATAATTTTTGTACAGGAGTTTCAGATCTTTTTGCTTCTGCCGCAGATGATTTGCCCGAAGCTTATGGATAGGCAGCAGAGTTAGAAAAAATGCAAATTTGTTGGAACCACTATATATATAGTGACATCATCAATTGAAAACATTAAATATTAATATCTCAAGAACCATAAAAGATTTTAACAAAAGTTTTTCACTGCTATTCTTCGTTTTAATAGCAAGGTCTGTCCACTTAAGTAATAAGATTTTTCACTTCATATGTATGCACTTTAAGGTAGTAACTACATTAGACTTAAAGCTACCTGCATAATGTTCTGAAACAGTATGTCAAATGTACCAAGCACTTTCATTTACATATTAAGGAACTTAATGCAAAAACTCCCCATTTGCAGCAATTGAAGTTGTTGATGAGAACTGCAGAATCAGTCGTCAGTCACTGTTTTTGGAGAAGCCCTTGAATGTGTTTGATCTTAACTTTGAGCTGCTACACAGTCAAGTTGTTTACCTACCAGGCAAGTATGCAGTAAAGTGCAGTTCTCACTGTAAACTAGCCTGCGATGCAAGTGTTTTCATTGGTTTTTGGCAAGATTTCCTTTTTTGCTGGCCAAGAACCTTGAATGAATAGAAGTACAGAGCAGAATAATGGTACAGGGTGGAAAATCTTCCAAATTTAATAATATTACAAGGAAAAATAATAGTATAGAGTGAAAAAAATCAGGTCATCAAATCATTAATAATAGTCAAGCTATCAATGTGGAAAAGTCCAGTAAAAATATTGTCCCAGCTATGTACTATTTCAAAAACGTGTTTCTTGCATTGGGCAAGAGTCAGGCATACCAACACCAATATCACAACAAAGTAAACAGTTGAAAAATAAAGTCATTTATTTTGTTAGGAATTACTGCTAATAAAGTTGCAGACCGACACGACAAGAGTAATGGTAGAGCTTTTAACACTCAAAATAAAGATTATTTAAGAATCATCAAAACTGTGGCCAAGGGCTCTAGAATTGCTAATCACACCTGGTCCTACAACCACACCATTGATTTTGAAAATGAAAATGAAAATAGTTAGAAAATAATTAGCAATGAAAAACAAAGTTAGCGACGGAGAAGAAAAGCAAATAAATTACCCAATATATATGTAAGGCGGGCATTAACTATTAAATTAATAACAAAAGTAACCCCCAGTTTCACAAATGCAAGACTTGCTAAAATAATTATATTTCTGACGATGGTTCTATTCCAGGCTGCCATGATGTACGCGGAGGACCAGTTTTATTTGTTGATGTATCCAAGCCAGACTGGTGCAACTTAGAGGACGAGTACAACAGTTCGGAACTTGCAAGACTTTTTATGTACCTGCAGGGAATTCCCAAGTAAGTAAGAACGTGACAAATTATTTTCTTATCACACTTCGAAGGGCTTCAAGAATGAGAAAATACAGTAGTCGCCGTAGACACTTGTTACTTCATTAAGCCCTTAGCTCCTCCTGTAGCATAGGCCCATAACGGTTTCTTTCCTCCATCTCGTCCTTAGGGGCGGATACAGGGGGGATATTTCCACCCCCCTATTTTCACACCACTGAAAAAAAAGTATAAAAAGGAAACGATATATCAAAAATTTGTTACTGAGCGTCGACAAAACATGCAAAATATTCGCAAGTTTACAGATAATCAACGATTTTAGAGCCCGCGAAATACTGTTATTAATACGCAAAGAATAAATGTGCAAAACGCGGTGGGTTGAGAGACACTCAACACTCGAAACCATATTCGGATTTTACGAGTTTATTGTCATCACAAAAAAAAAAAAATCTGTGAGCCGTCGAATGACGATCGCTTCTATCCTAATAATGAGGAATGGAGCTTAGATCTAAAACTATGACTCTGGCAAATGGACTGAGACATGCTAAGAAGAACTTTGTCTGTGCGAATGAGATGTTACACACACTCCACATACACCCAGTTGTCTCTTCTCTTCAAGGTCGCCTTGTGGATGTATATTTGACCCCCTTGGTCTTCAAAAGGATTGAAGATGTTATCACCTTTTACAATGGCATTCGCTCTCAAATCGACGTGAACTATATCCACCCCTTTTTGAAATCCTTTTTTCGCCCCCTGGCCCTGTCTTGGGTAGTCTGAAATGTTCCACGTGTGGCCTTAGCTTTTCATGTCCGCCTCATCATCACCCCTCCGGATGTTCTTGGGGCGTGCCCTTTTTCGGTTACCCTAGGGATTCCATGTCAGATGTTGGCTTGTAACGCTGCCAGCCAGGATGGGGCTTATAAGAACAGTGAGGCTCAGATTGGCCAAAATTTAAGAATAATTTAGGAACAAGCTGCGGCTTGGATCCGATAGCAATTTTTGTTTAAACTTTAGCAGTGATCTCAAAATTAACATGGCAGAATGAATAAGAAACGACTCGCAGTAAATTTATAATCACTTGGGTCTCGGGAAAATGACTCAGCGACCAAGGATAAACCACGGGGATCACAATTAATAATTGATCGAATTCGTTTTCCAATACATGTATTATTTTATTCCAATAACTTAATTAGCCTTGCCCAGACTTAGTTGTTTTTGACTCAGACCACACATAGAAATATTTAAAAACATTTTAAGAATAAATTTAGGTTCAAGTCGCCAAAAAATTAAGAACAAAGAGCTTTGGCTGAATTTAGTGGTTCTTATATAAGAAAGCACGTACTTTACACCACACCGAGGTTTAAGACAAGAGACGCAATAATCAATCGTACATTTGTACCGACTGATGGAATCTGTTCACCACCAGAACAACATTTTATTTCCGCACCTTTTGTACATAATGCTTATGAAAAAATAAAATGATATTCGCATTTTACACTGGTTGGGCACCCGAAATAATTAAAGAAGCTAGTAAAGACGCGTGCCCAGTATATTTTGAAATACAATGTTTTGGTTAAGGGAAAAAGAAACGCAAAGCGATATAAACACAGTGAATACAGAAACACTAAATTTACAACTCGTAGTTATCAAATAAATACACAAATTACCAATTATCAAACTAAGCAAGATAAGACAATGAAAATTTTAGAGTTAAAATCAATAATATCTTTCGAGATAACGTCTTTTGAGTTTTCTTTTGATGCAAGTTGCTTAGGGTTCCGTGAAGCGACGCTTTGCATTGTGCAAGGGACGTTGCCGGAAAAACAAGATTTGATGAAGATATGACCGGATGTTACAAGTTTTACGTTGTTGTTGGTTTTCATCTTTAAAACAGTCTTATGACTGATTATGACTCAGTAAATTAGTATTTTATTTTGTACTTGTACCCCTATTTTTCTAACTTGCGTTACAGCCAGTCTAAACATTTGGTATACACATACTCAGCAGGGACCGCGGAGCTTCTAGATGGGCTATATATGATTGTGCAGAGGATGCACTTCTTGTAATAAAGATACTTGAATAACAGCGATTTATTCAGCGATTTTGTCTTTTTTATGGACTTTGCTAAGAAATGTAACTATACGCTGTAAAATAATTTGACAAAATTGCAAAAAAATACCGCTTTTCCGGCAATCTTAGAAGTTTGAAATTTCGCTGCGTGCGAGCTTAGCCCCACCAATGCCAAAAACACTCCTCGGTCCTTGACCGGCATATAATATGGACACGCCCACACCGTCAGCTCCGCAGGTTGCTGTTTTTGTCCTTTTTTATCGTACGCTATAACCCGGTCTGTTTCGTTCAACACATATTAAAACAAACACAGTGCCTAGCCCACCCATGCACGATATAATGCACACAGTTGGTACTATTTTTAGTAGTTCAGCTTTGCGTAATTCGATTCCCAGGAAAAAGAAAGAAGATTTTACACCCTGGTTAGTGGTAGTAGTACCATCCCAGTTTCTTCGACCCGTTCATTTTACACTTTGAATGTGAAGTGTTTTGTTTCTGCATCGAAATTATGTTTTGTAAAATTTGATTTTCCATCTTGATAGAAGATCTAAAGAGATAGTATTTTACGCTTTTACCAAAACGTGGGGTGTCTACGACAGAGCCCCCAAGTGAGAGAACTTGGCTGCTGGAGATTGTTGTTAACAGCCAGTTTATCAACTTCTGACTTCTCTTTACAGTTATATAACTGCCCGATATAAGACGTTACGTGATGAGAAGATGAAAAGCAAAATTCTCCTAAACTGTTAACATAAAAAGTATGGGTTCTAGTTGGGAGAACTTAGCAATGCACGATTTTGCGTATTTGAGGCAGAAAGGATTAAGAAAGTTTGCTGTTGCAAATTCTTGGCAATCAGTTTTGAGCTCATCTCAACAAGATATACTCTTCCCTTTTTTTAGCAACTAGTTGAAATTTCCTATAGTTTGTTGAGCGATTTCATCATAAAGACATGCTGCGCGACCTTTCAAAGGTTTCACATAGCTTACTGAGATCGTTTTTGCAGGAATTTGCAGTTTACGATTAACCGGGATAATTTTGATATGCTCAACTGACAAGTAATCCTACCGTTTTGGTTCAGTTGGTTTTTATTATGAGAAATATTATCTAAACAGCCACTGAGTGACCGAAACCAAATGTTGTCTGATTTACCTGTTGTTCTTTCAAGTGTACTGCAAGTGCCTGGACTTCCTAAAACTTTGTTGTATTTTGACGTTACTAATCCATCTATTTAGCTTTTTTATCATTTATATCAAGTTTATCTTTACATTTTATTCGACCCGAGTTTGTTTTGTAAACAGAAGACATGAACAGCGAAATTAACGAATTGCTAAGTGGCACATGTGTTGAAGCTCCTGATAGTCTGCAGTTAGAATTCATTCATGATAATTTCACAATCTCATTTCTTGTGGCTTGAATGTTGTTTACGGTATAGAAAATACAAATTTGCTATATTAGAGAGTTAGTAAATATGACAAGTTTGAACTGGGAGGTGTCAAACGAACGGAAGTGACCCGCGAAAAATGTACACCATTCCGACAAAGGCGTGAAAAAGATGCGTTTTCTCAAGGTATCGAATGTCGCATATGATTATGTTGACGTGCGGTTGAAGACATTTTGAATACTTATCACGTTTTTGTCTTCGCAGGAAAAACCGACAAGAACTTGGGTTTTCGTTAGTGGTTGATACACGAAAAGCTGGATCAAAGCGTATAGCCGTCGAATTGATCATCGAAGCAATGATATTCTTTCAGGTAGGTGTGAAAAACCCCAAACGAAAATTCTGTTTGGTGGATCTAACAAAGGTTGTAAAGTCGCTTGAAGGCTTGACATGCTTCTTGTATGTTCCAACTGAACCGATTCATGATTTATCTCACACAATTTTGTGAATCAACCGCAATTTTCCAGCAGCAGAACTAGTGTTAGTTCGAAGTTAAGAAACCCACAAGTTGTACGCAGCAAACGGTTTTAATTAGTCGATGAAATTTGCGTGGCTTTCAAGTTTGCATCATGACCTAGTGGCCACCCATATCACATATTACTGAGTATGCCGTTTGAAAATAGAAAAGGAACAAGTTCTACATTTTACTGCATTTTAGAAAACGTAATTTTTTAGTGTTGTTTGTACATTTGGCGCCACGCAGTAAAAGCATAATTTACTTTTGAAAAACTAAAACAATAGAAACCAATTTTTGTAAGCGCCGTCGTGTTTACTTCTCCCATATGTCAAAGGTTTTTGTATGTTAGAATAATGAAAGTGCGGTTTTTCCCATGTGTTCTGTTTGGACAGTAATAATTCGTGCTTCAGTGTTTAAGAAATACAAGGTTTTGGATATGTCATTGTGGATAAAAACGTAGTACTAGAAGACAGGCAGAATCTTCTCGGGTGAGAGGTTTATAAGGATCAGTTGCTTTTATTCAACAGGCGAAATAACTGATCTATAGTCACTTAACAGGCTTACGGACGGCACGCCCGGGGCCCCTTTGATCTCTCCTTATTGAATATGTATGTATTCGGTTCAATCAGTATTTTCGAAACTGGCGCTTTATATCTCTTAACGGCAAAGCTGCATAACTTTTTCCTTGCCTGGTCATTTCAGTTTGAGTTTTACACGTTCTTACAAAAAAAAGTGGAAGAAGCATCAAAGGTCCGTGCGTGTGTTGCAGCTTGAAGTTGAAATTTGATTTTTTTTTACGGGCTGTGATAGAACTTTTACGTGAGAAAGCCTTGTTTTAACATAGTTCTAAAATGTCATAAAGTGGCTGGCCAGTTGATATTTTGTCTACTTACGTCAACGATATCGGAAGTTAGTGTTAACTGTTGTGGTTTGTAGATAATTGTACTACTGTCTTACCCCAGACAGGTTAAAAAAGCTGAGAGACATTTGCATACATATCTATGTATATACACGAACCATGTCTAGGCTGTATGGTGCATTTGGGGAATAAACAGGCAGGATTATTTTGGGTGGGTTTTTTTTTAACCAGTTCGGACAAAGTAGGGCTTAATAGTTTAGCGTTAAGGAACGACTCATAAACTTTAAGACTTCCAAAGCTAAGAACCCACTTGAACGAATTCACCTCTGCCCTAAAGTTTACTAAAACTAAGGCTTGAAAACTTATGCGGTTTGGACTTTGGGTTAAGTGGTATCGTCGATTGATAAACTGGTCAGTCGAGTTCCCTCGGGCGATAAACAAAACATCAGCACTCAGTTTCCATAATAACAAGGAAGGAACGCAAATATTATGGTTTAACCCTTTCATTTTCGGTTGTAATGGCGAATTCTCCCAATTAGAGCCCACTCTTTTCATTGAACAAGTTTGGGAGAATTTCACTTTTCATCTTTAGTAGTTTAGTTTGTTTGATCAATTCTCATATTCTCACTACCTAATGTTTTCAATTGTATGTGCTTTGTAAGGAGAAGTTAATTAGCTGTAGCTAACTGGGACTGAAAGTGTTAACCTTTAAAAATTGAAGTCATAAAATTTCAACACAATCACACTTTGCAGAATTTGTTGAAGCAATGGCCATTTTCAGAATCTACTTGTTAAGACAAAGAAAATGAATGGTCACTTTGTAGGTTTCCAAGCATTGGTTTTAAAGCTAGAACATTTTTGGTTTATTTGAAACCGTTTTTAGCAGGAATGATGCCAGGATAAGGGTTAAGTATTTCTTAACGCTTAGGTAGTACAGTCAAATCTCTCTAAGACTGACACCTTCAGGATTGGCCTTAACTGTCCGTCTTAGAGAGGTGTCCTTCTTAGAGAGACTTTAAATACTGAGTAAATGATTGCATGAGAAAATGGTAGGGACTAAGACTTGGTCTCCGTTTACAGAGTTGGCCATCTTATCTGGGCCAGTTCGACTCTAAGATGGTGACCTAGAACAAAAGCTCTCTTATTTTGGTATTTTGAAAAATCCTTTTTTATTTTGTATGATTGCTATCATAGTAAACGATGATCGCTATCATCGTTCCATAAAATCATAGATCATGGACGCACTGCAAGTTTTCCTTCATTACACACTAAACTTTCAGCGCTAGCACAAAGAATCACGCACAAATAAATCACAAGTTGAGTAACCAGATAAATCATTGGTCATCTAGGTTAAAACAGAGATACTAGCAACTTATCGGCGTTAATACCAGAGACACCAACCCCGTAGTAACTTCCAAGTGCGGGAGACTTTTTTTATTGCGAGGCTGTTTGAATTTTGATTTGTACATTCTTAAAGTGTTTTCATGCGTTTCGAAAACCATTTCATGCTTCCAAAACTGCGGGAGATAAGTTGTTAAGTATGGGAGATGAGAATAAAATGCGTAACTCGTAAGTGTCCCGAAAAATGCCAGAGAAATGGCATCTGTGTATACGTATATTTTACTCGCGTGATAAGTAACTTGTCATACGGTTACGAATTCTTTTTTATAATTAAACTGTTCTGTCTATGCAAGTGTACAGTACTTCTAGAAACCAATTCTTTGAGCATTGTGCTACCAGTAAAAGTTAAAATGTTCAAACCATTTAAGATTGGACTGAAACACTCCCGGAAACACGCGTGGAAAGTTCTTGAGGAGAATTTATTGAGGCCCTTTCAATCTTTTAACACTTGTCAACTTCTAAATTTTCCTTATAGTAACTGTATAAAATAAGCCGATTAGTGCTGAGAATGTGAATCTTGATCGTCCGCTAAACAACTCTGGATGATTGGTTTCGAAGTTCTCCCAAACTAATCGTTTGAAAATTATGAACTTAACTTAGAAGAATTTACAATCTCATTGTTGGGCACTCTAAAAAACATTCGGAACCCAAGAACTTTTAGGTTCAGGCTGATCTTCGTATTTATCGGGTGTTTTTTTTGCAAAGTTCTTAGAACGCTTCTAAAAATTAAATACTGAACAAGACTACCAACACTATTGAAACTGATAAAATAATGTTCAAGTATAACAATTTTGTTATTGTGTGGATGGAACTAACTTCAACACCATGTTATGGTCCTTGATGTTTTTAAAATCTCACTCAGTAACTCTTGCCATCCAGCTCTTTATATTTGTTCTTATGTCTGTGGTACCTTTTCAACCAAATTTCATGCCGAGAGTTATTAATCCACTTGGTTCTTAATAATCCATTTGTTTTTTTATGCGGGTGTTTACAATGTATCAAAAGTACGGTCGGCATTGTACTAAAAGTAAAAGAAAGTTTTTTGTTCGCCGTTTTGCCAAGTCGACCATCGAGTTTTTGTCTTGCTTGAATTTCTTAGATTTGTATAAAGATCTTTAAAAATCCCTTGAACTCAAACATTTTCTCGCAAAAGTGGAAACCTTGGTTTCGAAAAGATTTCTCTGAGCAACTCGTGAAATGAGTTTAACAATTGAAAAGAAAATTGCTCTGCGAATGAATGGCTGCTTTTACATTTATGAGCAATGCTCTCTAAGCTATCGCTGTTCTAAGTTATCGTAGATTTATTAATGATCATAATGGCATAAAGTTGTATTATATGGTAGAGAGAACGTAGATTCCCTGGTCGGATTACTGGCAGACACAAACACCTGCATAGCACAAGTTTGTTGCGAAAGCTAAATTTATGCATTTCGCTATTTAATTTTACTCAATTATCACGTTGACGTGCCATTGTTTTTTTACACTTAGGTTTCACAGCAACTGGAAAAAATAAAGAGTTATGTTTTTAGAGAGATGATGAATAATACGACAAAAGAATGTGATACAAGAAATGATCAAGTTATAAGACTACAGCAAATTCTTTCTGAATGAGGCTTCCAATCGTTTTGTAATCAGAAAGTAAAAATAGGGTTAAATAAATAACTTCACCTTAAAAATTGTAATCTGTCAAAAATACATCAAAGGTTCTTAAAGTTTCTCATTCGCATTCACTTTCGTAGTCAAGGTAATATTAATTAGATCTTTTCTCAAAAGTATTTACAGTTTAAAGCCGGTTTGACCTGGGTCACTGGACCCCACCGAGTTTCGGAATCTTTTGTTTAACGAAAGCTTTAAAATCCGTGTTCGCTCGGCTAGATACCTTGTTATTTATGTGTGCTTTTACTATGAAAGCAAAATACATTTAAATGAGTATCTTCGACAAAACTTAATCCCACGATAAACATCTTTTGTACCATACCAGTTTGCGGAGGTTTTTCCTCGCTGTGTGGCACTTTGTTTGCTTAATTTCGAAGTCAGCAAGGTTCTCTTTGTTATGAATAGAAGATAAAAGTCTTCAGAAAGCTCGGCATGTACGTGAGTGTTTTAAAAAGCTTATTCTTGTCAGCGTCGCTTTAGTTACACTACATTTAATTCAAGTATTAACATTGAAAAGTTGAAATCTACAGATGTAAATTAATGAATCGCTTTTATTAGACTTTGTTCTGTATAAAAATATTGTTTCTATTCATGCTTCTTCCATTTCAAGTTACAATGTTATATCAAGTTTCAGCTGAAGGGTTTGTTTCCCCTAAGCCATATCAACATCTAATATCTCCCTGCATAATTCATTCAAAGTAGGTCATTTTGTAATGAGAAAATGGAAATTGATCAAACGTAGAAAACTACCAAAGATGAAAAGGTTAAAATGCAATTACTGAAGAAGAAATTTCCAAACACCTTGGAAAATAATCGACAAATTAACATTATTCTTCTTCTTCTTCCTCTTCTTCTTCTTCTTCTTCTTCTTC
>JAOBRD020688120.1:0-13565 GCA_027575215.2 Hydrozoanthus sils
GATAGATAGATAGATAGATAGATAGATAGATAAGGCATATTGTGATTCAAGAATCATGGCTTAGGTATATGAATATTATTGGTTCAAAAAAAATGAAACTATTTAGTTATACAAAAAGTGCTTCTTGATATTATTTCTAAAATTTGAAATATTAAAAGAATTGCAAGGAGCAAGAGGAAGACTGTTCCAGATAGAGGGAGCTTGAAAGCACATAGAATGATGATATTTAGTATAAACTTTGTGCAGGTTAGATCTAAAACGAGTAAAATGGTCATGCTATTCAGAGTTAAAGTTAAATAATGAAGAAAGAGGAGTAGGCAGTAAGTTGTTAACAGATAAGAAAAAAAAGCAAGCTATCTGGCATTTGAAAATAGAGTGGACAGGCAAAATTTTAAGTTTGTGAAAAAGAGGTTTTGTGTGAGTCTGAGGAGGAGAGAAGGTAATAATGCGAATCGCTTTTTTTTTGTAATAAAAATAGAGGTTTTACTAAGATTCATAGGTAGAAGCCCAAATGATGTTGCAATAATTAATATAAGGCAAGAAGAGAGAGTTATACATGGTCTTAAGGGTCACGGATGGTAGACAGTGTCTTGATTTATACAAGATACCTATAACTTTAAGATGTTTTCTCTTTGATAGCACTAATGAGGTTTCCAGGAGAGATTTTGATTAATAATAACTCCTAAGAATTTAGTAATTTCGATTCTTGAAAGGAGAGCACCATTGATATTTATGTGAATACCATCTTGGTTGACCTTTTTGCGAGTAGGATGAAATAAAATAAAATTAATGGGCAAGATTTTGGCTATTTTTAGTTCATCTGGGAACACTCCTTCTGCGAAGGATAGATTAAAGATATGCGATAGGGTAGGTGCAAGAATATCAATAGATTTTTTATTGGTAAGGAACATTGGCCATCTACACCTTCACTTCGACTAGTTTTTAGATAAGAAACAACAGAAGAGACCTCAAGAGCTGAGGTTGGAGAAAGTAGAAAGCTATTGTTGAAACTGCCAATCAATAACTGCTTGTGAGAGACCTGGGAAAGAGGAATGTTGCAGGCCAAATTAGGTCCTATGTTAATAAAGTAATTATTAAATTTATTAATATAGCTATCAATGATAAGTCCGAGTATTACCAGCGTCTTAAATGGTGCAAGAAAGCAAGAATTCAGTTTTCTTTTTTGATCTGACTTGTTTAATAACTGACCAAATCTTTTTCAGATTAGAAGAAACCAAAATTAGTTTCTCATGAAAGTACTTTTTCCTAGCTAATTTGACTAAGGTATTATATTTATTCCTCAATTTATTGTACTTAGATTTATTTAGAGTTGGATTAATCAAAAATTGTTTATATAGTTTTTTTTTGCAGGTTTGTAGACCGTGGGAAAACCAAGATTTAGAAGTGTGGGAGTTTAGACTCAACAGTTTTATAGGAAATGATTTATTATATAAAGAGATGAGTTGTCTACAGAAAGCATTGTAACAATCATTGTTGTTACAATTTATGTTGTAAAGAAAAGACCAGTCAGTTTCTGCCAGTTTAGATTGAGATTTATTAATATTTGAAGAATTAATCAAACGTGTATGTTTTTTACATGTAGAAGGGTTAGTAATCAGCTTGAATTGTATTATTACAAAAATTGGAAAATGATCAGATAGGTCAGATATTTTAAAGGACGAGAAGAAAGCAAGAGAAGATTTAGAAGCTGCAGACGAGTTTCTAAGTGACGCAACCTCCAAACTCCACGGTGCTCTTTCAGCGTCAACTGTGAATAGGCAGTGTTAGTGTTGCAACTATGATGCTCGACACTGCAAGGAACAAGCGAGAACAGGCAATGCAGCTGTTAAAGGCCGTGGGTGAGAAGCAGAAGTCCTTTGACACTAAAACACACAAGCTTCTTTAAAAGGAAATTCCCACAGCACAGCCACCAGCAAAATATCTAAGAAATCCTGTTAAGAGCTGTCACTTTTGTGATGGATGGTGTTACAACTGTATAGTTGAAGTTGTGACCTGTTTTCCGAGAACTATGTTTTGTTGATGCACATACATGTATTGATATGCAATGTAAAGTTTCATATATTTCTTTGCTTCTCATTCATATAGGGGCTGATCATTGGATTTAAGCAGTGTTCATGGAAATAAGCTACAAATGCTGTTTTCATTATAAATCGGTAGATGTCAGAGTGCAGTTACAGAAATGTTCTTATCTTCTTCCTATTTTGAGGAGAAAGTTCAAATTTTTTCCTATTTTTCAGCATTTTCATTATTTTCCTATTTTTTGCATGTCATTTGGCACTTGACACCCCGCAAAAACCTTGGACTACATTTCTGTCCAAAGTGAAAATCTTGCGAAACTATAAATACAAAACAAACATCCTAAACAAACCTGTAGCATATGAATGATCAACTAGTTTAAAGTCATTTACATCCTTGCTCTTTGTGAATTAAGTATCTTTATTTTTGAACTTCTTTTTCTCAACCAAAATCTTCAATTGTACTATGACTGGTTATGAAACCATTGTTGTAGGTCTTTGTTCCTCGTTTTCTTTTGTTTACTAGTGTTGAAGGTGCACAAAATACAAAAGGTTTTGAAATACAAATCAACAAGTAGCCAGTCAAAACATTCTAACACCTGAAAAAAAGATTCGACTTACAACAAAGCATCTTCGCACATTCCTTGCATTTTCCTTTTGAAGTTTGTCGGCTTTCATAACCAGTCGGCTATATTAACTATGCTTGTACTGCATCCAAAAAGAGTCCTTCAGCTAATGTATACATTCAGAATGGGACTACACATTTCCGAGATCAAACAGCAAAGAATATGGTCATAGAACACGTTTTATTTGCAGAGGTAAACACAAACACGTGTAAAAACTGCGCCTTTTCTCCCTCTGATTTATGTGTTTGTTTTAATTTTTTTCATTGTATCTACCCCTGTAGCCAAATCAATCTTGCCTTGGAAATAAGGAGTCCTCAATATACACAATGGCTAGGTAATGCAAAAAAATATAATATTCAAACTAAACCAAACAAATTCAAATTTTAGAGTGCACTCAGTTACATCCTGAGTATAACGGTTAAATATAAATCATTCTAGAAGAATGAATTATACCTTTTTTATTACTTTGTTATCACAGTTAAAACTAGAATCTTCTGACAACTGCAAAACAATCCTTCTGGCACTAGCTCATACTCTGCCAAAAAGCACAATTTCAACATAAGCTTCAACAGAAAAAAATAAGTCTGTCTTAAGTTCATAGAAAAAAAAACTGCTCACACTAGTTATTACCTGGTTATAAAACACAGTTAAATCTAAATGCGGCTTCTTGTTCTGCGGGAATACTGTACTAGGCCAAGTTGTTCAAAATTTGTTCACCAAGGAAGCCAACAGTTTTCTCTTGAGATATAAAGAGTTATCATTAATCAAGCTATGTATAAGCAGATCACAGCTGCCAACTAAATTTACAACTTAAGTTAAACTTTCATTTGCCATATATTGCTTGACAATTCACTGTGTTATGTAACTTTAAATTATTTTCTAGAAGAATGCAGAAGGTCAGCAAGGGTTGCGCTCACAGATATCTGTCCTGTCAGATTTAACATGAACAGTCGTTCTAAACACTTGGTGCCAATGGATCGAAGTTCTGGGAGCCGCAGCAGAATGTTTGCAAACCGATTATGTTCCCTTGGGTAATAACTTTTCACATAACTTTGAAGTGCTGTGTGAACTGAATCCTGTAGTTTTTCAATCTGTTTTTGATCCTCCAAGCCTACAAGATCTGTAAGAAGTAAAAGTTATTATTGCTATTGTAGAAATGATAGAGATTGCTCAAAGTGGGTCTCTTCACAACTTGTTTGAGCACAGGGCTCACACTGAAAATGAGGAATGGAATTCCAAAACTTTTCAATGACCAAATGCCATTTTGCATGACCAAAAAATTTTGAAAAACCAATCCACTCTAAAAAACAACCTACTAACACTTGAATCCAACTCTGAACACCAATTACATCTTTTGAATACTGAAAGACCGCATGACGTTCTTAAATTTAATGTAAAACACTTAAATTTGTTAATTTAAGACATTCCCATCATATGGTTTTAAATCTTATGAGAATTCATTTTCCCAATCAAAATTAAAACCAATATCAAAATTCCATGACTTTGCCATGACCTTGACCATTTTCCTCCAATTCCAGGCCTGGAAAATGCATTTTCAAATTCCATGACTTTTCATGACCTTGTGAACCCTATACTCTGAATGTTTGTAGCCCTTTTTTGTTCAATTCTGGTAGCACAAGTTTACATTCTGCCACTGCATGTTTGCTTGATGTTTACACAAATCATTCACTCTGTTCCCACTCAGCCAAAGAGAGCTCTGGTTTCGATTACTTTTTAAAAAAGTCAATTGACATGTATGAAGTACTCTGAACTATTAAGACACACAAACAACTGTGTAGCTGGAATTGACACAAGAACTTTACTGGTCTACTGGCAATGATTTTTTAGACTAAGAGGAGTGTCTGCACACTCAAATGCATTTCTTTCTGTAGTAAAAAAAATCCCCATTCAGAATGGATCCAGTACAAAATCTACAGTGACAATGGCAATTACAGCTCAAGTTGTAAGATGTAAGGGCCCAATGGAATCTGCTGTTGAAAACTAAGCAAGTCACTGAGCTACTGTAACTCAGGGTTTTTGCTAGCATTTTAAGAACCAGGTGAAGTAGTTCAGCTGGTGGACAACACGAAGTCCTTAAGGGGCATGCTCCCCCGGAAAATTATTAAAACTGGACTCTCTAAAATGCAATGTTCTACAGTCCCAGGGTTGGAAATGGCTTACCAGGAACATCTTTTGAGGAACTAAAAAATACTAACAAAAAACAAATATTTGACTGATTTGGCAGTTATAATAATCAGTTTGCAGTTGTTTTCTTTTTAGTTGATTCCAAAGCGGACTTCAATCAGAAAGAGTGACAAATTTCATACCCCTAGAGAGCTGCTCTCTTCATCGGATCCCATGACTGAGTCACTATTGGAGTCTGCACCATCACAATTGATGATTTCCACACTCAAAAATAATTTTTTTGCATGTGAACTACTGGACGTTGAAAGTCAACAACTGGATATTGGATCCAGCGTCCAGTCTGAAACCAAACCCCTGCTAGCTACAGATCCAGAGCCACATCAAATAGAAGAGCTGTGCCAATCTCATGCTAAAACCAGTTTACCAATACAAACTTCAACTTTTCTTACCTGGATTCAGCATGATAACAACCTTCAAACATGAATATTCAACATCATCCATCCTGATGTTCTTGAATTTTGCAGTAAGCTGAACAGCTCTCTGTACAATATCTCCAATTCCCGATGCTTCAGCATTTTTCAAGTCCAGTATATGATCTTTGCACAGCCTCACCTTGTTAGCAAGTGATATCGACCTCCTTGATAAATTAACTACCATCAGTTCACACCAAGCACTTTTAATTAGTATATTTAGGTCATTCTCTTTGACATCACGGAGCACCTCGAGTTTCCTAAACCACTCATAGCACCTTTTTAGCTGCCACTCTGCAAGAGCAGACACATGCATCAAAGTTTTCTCTGACTCTTTCTCAAGCAAACAGTAACTGCATTCATTTTCACCATACGCATCTGCAGCATCTATTTCAACAAGCTCACTGATAAATGGCGGTAAAGCTTTTGGGATTGGAGCTGGTTTTATATTTCTATCCACACTGCAATAACTTGATGATGAGCTTGTTCGACTGTTTGCCTGCTTTGTTTTTACAAGTGTGTAAGGGCCTGAGTTTTTGTGCTTCCCTCCTGGGGCTCGATCTTCCCTCACAGCTAAAAGTGAAATTTAACTCAAACGTTAAACAATTGATATAATAGTGGCAGTTTTAATATTCAAAATAACCCAACTACCCTTGTTTTGGGTAATATATTCCTTTGAAATTTTACTCAAGGGTCAAGAGGTTACAACAGTACAACTAACTTGACTGGAAACAATTTAAGATTATCAAAATAACTGCAATTTTTGAATAAAGTCTATAACAATGTAGGACATTAAATTCAAAGTGGCTGACAGACTAGCACAATCTTGCTGGTTAACTAACCAGATTTCACACTCGCACCCTCTACTGATATCTGCAAAATTAGTGAAAAGCCAGTTTCAAGCACTCTGTTTGACACAAACAACCCAGGCTGTTCTTGTTTAGCATATTAAACTACTATGCAGCACTTCTTACACATGCTGTTTGGTTCTTCAGAAGAGCCAACACTACTCTTGAGCTTGCATGGAACAGACTTAAATTAATAATAATAAAAATATGGTGTCCTGGTTTCATGAAAAATTAAGCAAAGCAAAAAATTAAATATATACATTTCATTTTTTTATCGTAACCTTTAATTCCTCTCTTATCCTAGTTAAAAGTTGTTGAGGGACATGGGGTTATCAGTGTTTTTATAAATTACAGTAAAGTGTCTTCCCTCAATAAATAAAGCCTATTATTGTTAGCATTATTATTACTTAATGTAAAAACAAACAATTAAAGCAACAACTACTCTGAAAAAGAAAAAAGTCATCAAAAGTAAAACAAACTAGTTTAATTTGTTTTTAATTAAATCCACAATTGAAGGGTCCAGTGCAAAAATGACATAAGTGACTTTTGATGAAGTTGTCAACTCTCCTTACATTATCCCTATTATCACTTCATAACTCTTGGAAGAATTTAGCATTTCATACAAAATCACTTAGGTTGTTTTTGCACTAGACCCTTCAATTGTAAAATGAAGGAAAAACTATTTTTCTTTTAACTCTTGGTCCAGAATTGGCATGTAATCTGGAAGTAAGTTTTTTTTTCAATTTAAAAAATTGGAAGAAAATATAATTTGTATTCTAAAAACTGCAACGGTTCACTTGTTCAGTATATGCTAAAAAACATAATATCTTAACAGTGATCAATACTTGTTGTGGCTTAGTCATGTCCTGGTTTGAACTTTATTTTTCTTTGTTTCAAAATCTGTAACACACATTACCTTGTCAAAAACAAAGCAAAATAAATTCAAATCAAGGATAAAATTGAACTACAACATACTCACCTCCACTTCAGAGAACAATTCTTAACTTATATTCGTGATTTCTCAACATAATTGAGATAACGACAAAAAAAAGATGGTCTGTTACACCAAAGAAAGCTAGTTGTAAAATAACAATTCTTTGCCTCATTTTAAACAGTGTCAAAAATCAAAGGTGGCTTTTAGCCAAGGCATGAAATGCGATTAATTGAGGTTACTATTTTAAATTTGTTTACTATTTAGCCTGCCACCATCAACAAAAAAAGTATTAATGTGGGCGTTACGCACGAACAGACACATTACAGAGAAAGGCATGGATGTTAAGAAAAAAATTCTCAGAATTCCCAGTTTAATTAAAGGATTTCAAACATGTGAATGAGGGCTCAAAATACTTACAATAATCGGTAAACTTTTACCAGAAACAATCTCTTCCAACAAATACGTGGCCACCTAAATTGAAGGTCTAGTGCAAAAATGACACGTGACTTTTGATGAAGTTCTCAATTCTCCCTACATTATCCCTGTTATCTCTTGATAACCATTGAGAGAACTTAGTGTTTCATACAAAGTCACATTGTTTTTGCACTAGGCCCTTCAATTTTCTTGTAATGCAAACTGATTTGCAAACCAGTTCACAAATTAAACTAGTTCAACCAGCTCAAGTAAAGTAGATTCTATGGTTCTCTCAGCATAATGCGAAAAAGAAGGGCCCATGACAGAGTCCTTTTGATTACATGAAGGCACTCATGCCTTAAAAATCACACTGCCACTTTTTTTAAGTTTGCATTTTGAGTAACACTTGATTGTTTTCAGAAGAAGAGCAACTACTTCTAGTTTGGAATATACTGTGATTAACGTTGACTAATTAAATAGGTAAAACTAGTTATCTTATTATTTTTTTTAGCTTATTTTCTTACCTTCCTTCAACATTCCTGCTTTTAAACACTTTTGAAACCGGCAATACTGACAGCGGTTTCGATGTCTCTTGTCAATTTGACAATCTTGAGTCAAGTTACGGCAAGAATAAGTTTTCTTATTTTGCACACTGCGCTTAAAGAACCCCTTACAGCCTTCGCAGCTAGTGACACCGTAATGATGGCCAGTTGCCTTGTCCCCACAAATTGAACATAGCTCGACACTTGGTAGCGATGGTGTGGCTGATGATTGTGGGGTGGCAGGTGACTCAGGAGTTTGTGGTGGAGATTCACTCGCTGGCATTTGCATCGCATCCAGGGAAGAAACATGATTCTGGTTCACAACATTCTTTTCCTTGGCAGAAAGAGTTGGTGAAGTTATTGGCTGAGAAGTTTCTTCGACTGATGAACAAGACATAGATGAGGATGTTGACACATGTCTAGATGCAAGGTTGTTTTCATGATTGCACTGATAAGCTTGCACTTGTGTGTGCAAACTGAAATCCTTGCCGGATGATGAACTCTGCACTGGTACCTGAGAAGGCTCTCGGCCATACACTTGTGAGGATTGCGGAGTTATCTGTTGCTGAGCCTGAACAAATTGTTCCGCAGAAACAATGTGTGGAGTATAGAACAAGCTAGCATGTGTCAAGTACGGTCCTGGGATTCCAGAAACTGATACTGGTTGTTCACTAGCAGAAAGAGACATTGCTGGCTGATGAATCACTAAAGGTGGTCCTAAAAACAAGAAAAAATTATCAGGAAATTTGCCAAATCACAAATTTTTTCCTTTTTTACACTGCACAGCATTTCAAAGTGCAATGTTGCAATTTCCATTCCCCTGTATTTAAAGGTTGCAGATATTTGTAGACTTAACCCCATCAGCCCCAAATATGTCGAATGGCATATGGCTTAATTCTGCCAACAAGAACCCATACTTTCCCTGTAACTAGTGTAGGAGAATTTTGCTTTTCATCATCAGTAATCTTCTATATTTGGCCATTTTTTATTTTCTCAATACAAAATTGCCTATTTTGTATAAGTTAGGTAAGGAGAAGTTAGATGTTGATAAATTACCATGGTGTGGGTTAATATTTAACACTTATTACTCGGGCTTCACATCTGCGCAATCTTGAGTTTTCTGCTTTCGGTATAATCTGGGCATATGTTTGGTTTTTTCAAGTCACCATAATTTATCATCCAATGAGATGTTTGAGAAGGCAGAAAGTGATGTGCACAGAGCAGAATGAGAGTTAACACAACTTACCTTACAACTAACTTGACTAAGTACATTTACACAGAAAGCTTTGATACCAGTTGATAAAGATGAATGCAAGAAACCTGATATACTGTGAGTCACTAATTGAAAATTTTAAGTTTAAACTATGTTCATAAGATAAAATGCATCACAGACAAATAATTGAATTTACTTGATACAAAACTACATGACTAGCTTTTCCATTTGAAATTAAATGTTTTCAATAGTTATATGTAGGAAGTTCAAAAAAATAATCAGCAGACCAACCAGTGCTAGGCATTCCCAAGCCACAGTGTCTGTTGAAATCAACTTGAACAACATTTATTGAACTGTAAAACTGTATCTACAGTATTAATCTTTTGAATTGAGACAAGTCCTAAGAAAGTTGTTTAGAATATTCAAGTTTCATGCGTATAAACTCCCGTGTAAAACAATCCCATTTTGCTCGTTCAAGTGCAAATTTAGATCTGGTGTTCAATTTATTTTAGCAAGTTTTTTTTATATGTTTATATTACACAAGTTATCGCCTAAGTGTAATTTCAGTGAAAATCAGGGAAAACCATGCAGTTTTAGAGGCATCTATGCCATCAAATAAATACTGGAAATTGCATTAAAGCTTGAATAGATATTTTGTAGTCGTTTGAAGTCAACATTAAGTGCTGGGGAAAGCCATTTAACTGTTGTAGAGTTTGAATCACAGAAATTTGTTTGTTCTTCAAAGATGTATGTCTTGTTCAATGAGTTTCTAAATCTCATCTTTCCCGCTCTCATTGGCTCAGTAGCTTGATCTTGGCATTTTATCACTGCATTGTTACCCATTCTTTTGTTATGGTTTTGCTCTGAATGAGATTTTTTCTGGCTTCAATCTCGCTCATAAAGCGCTATGATCTACCGCCTCACTCGCTCGCTCTTTGGTAATATTAAGTTTTAAATATTTGATGTTTTAGAAGTGTGGAAAAACGCTCACCTCAAGGCATTTAGGCGTGTGCAAAGACGTGTAAGCAATCACACGGCTTGATCTATTAACTGCCAAAGGCACGAGGTAGATATTAATTAAGCCACTGTGCACCGAAATTGAAATAGGATAAGCGAATTAGTACTGTATACATCAGCAAGGCAACTGATCTACAGAATTTCCTTTCAAGGCAAAAGAAGGATTTGTAAGAAAAAAATACTTTTACTAATTGAATCACAGAGTGACAAAAGGCCCACCTAAGCTAATCGAGGTGAGCTGTCTTTTTCAAGTGATAAGGGCTTGAAAGAAACTCATACAAGGGCAGTCAACATCTAGTGTTACTTCGAACTTCATCCAAATTTGAAGTAATTCCACTCACATTGACAACCGACTGTATTAAGAAAATTTTAACAAGAGTAAGAAAATACTTTTAAATCAGAAATGTCTTTCACAAAATTATTCGTCAACAGTACTCAATAAAAACAGTTAAAAAGTGTGAGCTGATTTTCATAAAACCGCTTGTCCATTAGACAATAAACATGCATGATTGATTGTTCTCATTGTTGTTGTGGAGTATTGCACATGATTTTTCCAATGTGTACAGGACAAGCTGCAAAACATTACTAAGACTCGCTGTATTTCCTAATAACATGAACAATTCCCAGAAAAAAGTTATTAATTGCTCTTTTAGGGTCAATTTTGCATAAGCGATTAGCGAGAGTGATCGCTTGCCTCAAATGGCAAGCCCTGAAATATTTTTGTCTTGTATCTACTATTTCAAAACCCATTAAATTGCGCATAGCCAAGCTGGTATATACTAAAATATTATATTCAATAAACACTTAAAGTGCACATGAAGGGAAAAAACTTATTACTCTAGAGGGTAGGCCTTGCTTAATGAGGAATAGTGGTGAAAAAAGTTTGTCAAATTCTTTCCTGGCTCTTGAAATATCAACGATTAAAGTTCTCAACTGATGAGGTCACGTATACTTTCAACAAATTTGCATTTTATTTAAATCTGCTACCAACCCATAACCTTTGGATGTATTAAAGCCAAACTTGGGCTGCTGCTGGTCTTAAAGTAGATAGATTATCGATGCAGGTTTGGCTCAATCTTATCCAAGGGTTGTGGATTGGCAGGAGATTTAAATAAAATGCAAATTTGTTGGAAGCATACATGACGTCATAAGTTGAGAACTTTAAATGTTAATATCTCAAAAACCATAAAAGATTTTGACAAAATTTTTTCACTGCTATTCCTCATTAAGCAAGGTCTATCCACTGAGGTAATAAAATCTTTCCCTTTATATGCACTTTAAATATTTGGGGCCAATATAATAGGAGTATGAAGTTGCACTTACTTGCTTGCACACTCAATAGTTTTTATAAAAATCAATTTAGTGTAAACACAAAGTACTAATTTAGTCATTACATTTAATTAAAACTTAGAAGTAAACTGTGGTTAAAGATTGCATTTGGTAGGCAATTTTAGAATTTTTGAAGGCACTTTGTTACTGAATAGAATGTGTCTCATCCGTAGCAAAAACTTTTTTCCTGTGCATGATTTAATGATCAAAGTAAACAACTGTATCTTCCTAATTGCTGTTTTTTACTACAATATTGCTGACAAAACCCTGAAATTCACTTTGAGAAAAATCAATGGTTTGCTCCTCTGTTGCTCCCTAAAGTTAGTCTAGGTTGTGTCATTATCTTTCCATTTGATTAACAAAAGTATCTGCCATTCGTCATAAGTTACTATGGTTTTTGGGTCAACTTTGTGAAGGTGTTTCAGCTATTGAAAATGTTCTTATTCAAATTCATGAGGAGTGGTTTAAAATTATGCACCCTAGCCTGTTTTCCGCCTTTGATATATTCTTAAGTTTATAAAATAGAGGGCAAAATTACTTCAAGCTGATTGGATAACAGCAGGGACATTTTTTCTTAATTCAGGGCAAAATTACTTAGCACTGATTGGTCGTTGGTATACTTCCGAAAATTTCCAAAGATTTTCCGAACTTTTTTAAAAATAATAAAAATGCCTTAGAAACAATTGAAACCTCTTCCAAAGATTCCGATTGTTTTCTGAGATTTCAAAGATTTTACGACATCTCTGGCAATTTTCGAAAAAACTTGGAATAATTGAGTTAAGTTTAATTGCAACACATTCTCGTGGGATGCCGTGGAGAATGAAGAATTTTTCCCTCGGTGTCATAAACATTAATTGCCTGGTGCCTTATAAAATTTGGGATTAATATCACTTGTGTTTTCAATTTTTTTCCAAACTGCTTAAAAGAAGTTGAAAATACTTGTGAAATTAATCCTAAATTTTACAAGGAACCAGGTGATAACCGATACGATACTGAGTTGTAAATGGGCAAAGCTCTAAGGAGTTATGAGTTGATAACCTGTTTGATAGCTAAAAACAAAATCAAGTTCAGGAACTGGTTCAAGGGTGCTGAAACAATCGAAGTACTAAGGCCAAACCAAATTAATTTGTTGGGGAACAGATCCGACCAACCATTATTTTTCTCAAATCAAAAAAAAAAAAGTTGAGACCATTTTAGTCATTGGTTGCTCTACTTATCAATTTCTGTCTCACAATGTGTAAATTGAAAATGTTTAAATCAAACAAAAGCTAAATACCTTCGTATCAACTTCATGTTTTTGTACAAATGGCCGTTCGTTGGTAATGCTCTTGTTTATGAAGTCTTTGGTGATGATGAGTGGTCACCTTTTTAAATATGTCACGTCATTAAATTGACCTTGATACTATGAAACTATAAGCTGCCAAATCTGAATAGAAACCTTTAAAAGAAAACAGACATCATGCTAGCAAATGTATGCATATTTTGACGCTTTTAAATCTGGTTTCAAAGAAATGATCAGTCTTCTAATAAGTCTCCTTCTTAAAGATATATGAATGATCAAGGGGAATGATGATTCTTGTGTAAACTTTCCTGAGAACAAACCAAGTTTGCTGCTGTTGATGCAAGTAAACAAAGTATGTGAAATCTGTTTTAAGAACCTTTAAGAAAACAGACATCATGCCTGAACATGTCTCTTGTACGCATCATTTGATGGTTTTAAATCTGGTTTCAAAAAATGATCAGTCTCTTTCTTAAAGATAAATGGACTAAGCATGGGGAATGATGATTTTTTTGTAAACATTCCTGAGAACAAACCAAGTTTGCTGCTGTTGATGCAAGTAAACAAAGTATGTGAAATCTGTTTTAAGAACCTTTCAGAAAACAGACATCATGCCTGAACATGTCCCTTGTACACATCATTTGATGGTTTTAAATCTGGTTTCAAAAAATGATCAGTCTCTTTCTTAAAGATAAATGGACTAAGCATGGGG
>JAOBRD020688226.1:0-14701 GCA_027575215.2 Hydrozoanthus sils
TTTTTCGGACAATTTATCAGCCGCGGACATTATCCTCCGATATACCAGCCGCCGGAAGGGGTTTATTTACTAAATAGGCATTGGGTAGATAAGCCAGTCACATAGCAGTATTCGTGATATTATACATAGTTCGCCTGTCTACTTGGTAAAACGGGCTCAAACTGATCTCCCGTAAGGCATGCTCTAAAAATCGCGACACAAAAATATAAAAAGAACGTAACTGAAACCTAAATTCGGCGCCTTCCGTTCCGAGTGACAAAATTGATCCCACTATCTGAAAAGTGCAGGGTAACTAGTTACTGAGGACAGAACCTTCCTTTGAAGATGTAACAAGAACTGTAGTGGTAACAGCTAAGGAGTTGAAAATAAAAGGAATCACGCGTATTTTTCCCCAGAAACAAAAGATGCAACAACTCCCAGAGTTACACTGAAGTATTTGCGTAAAAAGAGAGTGAAAGTGAAAAAACTAAACTAGTTGGAGGGTTGAAAACCATTTCTAATTTGAAAAAATGTTCCATTTATTGAATTTTTGTGCAAGTTTTCAAACTTTATTCAATGACAAATCAGTTAGAGTGTCTTTTACACTTTATCACAATAAATACAAGTCACTCCTTGAGAGACCTTTCCGAGCGCCAGTTTGAAAACTTCTAAACCTTTAATGTATGCCTTCTTAAACTGTTAGTTCAAAAATCAGGGATCCTCGACTTGTCAAAATATCAAACAATAAGTGGAAGAAACACTTTGAGTTATAACCCATCAACAAGTCATGTTCGTGTAATCAATCTGGTGATCGAGCTTCCCTGATCTTCTTTTATCATTCTAAATTTCAACAAATACCCTGCCAAATCCGATTTTACTCCAACCAAGAATATGTCCTCAACTTTTGTCCAAGTAGTCAAAAGCGCTTGACGTGATCAATGTATTTGCCCATTTTAAACGAAGTTTCAGAAACAACAAATCTATCGTCAACTATGTGAAATTTAATAACTTGGACTTGAAAAAAATTTGGCAGGAAAATGTCGAGGCATCACACTAAATACATTTTCTATTTAACTTCTTTTTTGAAAATAAAAGGTTATTAACGCGCATAGAAAAACTGTATGATTCTGGTTTTGATCTTAATCCTTTTTCAAAAAGTTATCTTAAAATTTGTTCTATGCTTTTTTCTTTGTTATCAGAACTAAATTGGGTAAACTAGGGCCTAGATTTCTATCAATACACCCACCCTTGTCGCATCACCTTTGGTGAAAGGCTTTTGGTCGCCCAGACCTGCAGCATTACTAGTTTTCGTCCATTTCACGGTTCCTGAAAGATAACCAAGCTTCTACGTGAAACCAGCGCGAAGCTTGTCCTGGCACAGTTAGAGAAGTGGAAATGATTATCATTGTAGAGAAACTTTTTAGCATGTCTATTATTTCGACCTCTCTAACTGTGCCACGACAACCTTCGCCTCGGCTTGGTTACGTTTCAGGAACCGTGAAATGGACTATTGACCCCTATTAACTCTGAACCGATGTTTGGTTCTGCGTTATTCTTCTGCGTTTCTCGGTCATTCCTGTCTAAAACTTTTAAGAACAGCTGCAAGAGTTTGCAATAATCCCAGGGATTTCTTCAAGCAACAAATTTGAGTTATCGTCAAAGTAAAGTACGTTAATGGAAGACATCCGGCTTGACGAGCAGCAGGGTTTAAATTTTTTGGTCGCTCTTCCAGCCAGTTGTGTGTGGAGTTTATCCGTGTTGTAAAACAGTGGACATTCACCAGCACAAAAATTGGCCTGAAAGCGTTTTGGAGCGACAATCCAATCCCAGTTAAAGCTCTTGAAGTCAACTATCAAGTTATGCAGACAGCAATTCTTCGATTTCGTCGCCTGGTTACACCTCCTGGT
The DNA here is from genome assembly GCA_027575215.2 of Hydrozoanthus sils. Taxonomy (NCBI): domain Eukaryota; kingdom Metazoa; phylum Cnidaria; class Anthozoa; order Zoantharia; family Hydrozoanthidae; genus Hydrozoanthus; species Hydrozoanthus sils. Next base: position 1,887 of record JAOBRD020688226.1, read on the forward strand.
TTCACGCCGAATGCGGCGTTCGTCAGGTCGATCTTTGACGTAAACCTCAACAAAAGGTTGAAGGGAAGCATCTTCGCCTGGCTGTACGATTGTAATGTTTGAGTTCTCGACCTCAACGTCAAAACCAAAATTGGTGTCAGGTTCCCTAAACCATTCCGAAACAATCTTTTTCACTTTAAAGTGGTGCCACCCTTGGGAAAGTCTTATATTTCTTGAAGCGACGTGGGTTCGATTTAGAGTACCATTAACAATCGGAAAAGTATATTTGTATAAATTAAGTGTCGCTGTCTTCTTTCTGTCATGCTGTGTGGACTTGATGTATACCCATTGTCTTGCACGCGCAACTTTCATTCTTAAGGTCTTCGGCGAAAATCTAAAGAAGCAACATTTCGGTCTGCTGGCGCGAACCTCTTCAGGAACTACGAAGACAGAAACAGATACGGTGTTAACTGCCGATAAATTTAAAAAAAAACAGAAACGTAGTCTTGTTTAAAAAGCAGAAAACTTGCCAATTAGTTTATTGGTACAATTAACAATTACTGCCAAATTAAAAAGTCAATTAAAAACATTTTGGTTGTCACGACTTGCAGAAATTCGGCTAAAGTTGCCAATTTTTCTTACTTAATCTTACTTTTCATCTATCCTAATTTTTATCGTTTATTTTTTTTTTAAATTGACAACTTACTGGCTAGAGCAAACGCGAGTTTAACTGGCACTGAAATTGATGATGGGTTTAAGAGTTCTTACTCATTTTTGAGTCAGATGCCAACAACTAATTATCAGTATGGCCAACTTGTCATCTAAACGTCGGGCTTTGCACGATACTGTCGCCACATTTAGCGGTAAGGACAACTTCCCTTAAACAATTTCGTGACCTCGAAATACACAATTATTTTACAGACAAGATATTTTGTGGTTAAGCTCGTTGTCTTTAACTTTTTACTAAACCGACTTTCGCACTTTTTTTAAGCCTTTATAGCTTTGAAATCCCAAATCCCTCGAAGATTTTATCAAATTAGTTCACATGCCTTTGGTTGCCAGAATGTGGCTTGAACCCAACAAGGCACGTTCTTGACAAGACGTTACATCATCATTTTTGGCAAAGGATTGTTTTTTATTCAATGTAGGACTTCATGCACTCCATGCCTCGGTTTGTTCTCAGCCCGACTAATAAAGACCCAGATTTCCTTAAGTAAAGTTTGTTCTCCAAAATGCAAATAGTGTCTCATAAGTTACCATCACTCATAAATTTACCAATTTCCAACTATATTTCTCGGTAAAGTTCTATCAGAATTTTAACTATAAAGAGGAAGTCCATCTACTGTTGATTAGTAAATGAACAAAGGCCAAGAGAATAAATTCTTAGGACGTGAACTCACGTCTCAAAACTACTCGTACACACTCAAAATTACACGAAACTTTTGACGCTAAATAAAGTTAGTTTAGTTTAGTTTTAGTTTAGAATAATTATGTTCGTTTAATGTATTTATGCTTTGTGTTTAGTTTTACTCCGATATAGAAAATATTGGTAAGCCGTGCATTCGGACATACAATCGGTAAGACTAAGAGAGAAAGCGGTCTGAAAGCTGTGGCGCGTCGCTCTTTTCAATATGTTGCCCTAACTATATACTGAATTAACTCGCAATTCATTTAAGTGTTCACACATATAAAAAAGCTGTGAATTACTCACACGTTTTTATACGAAATGTTTTCTTATGTGTATTTGACCTCTTTGACCTTTTTCATAAATTACAAATTTTCTCTTGTCAATTTAATTATCAAGAATTGTTAGTTCTCATCTTCAGACGGCTCGCAAACAAACGGATTTGTATTTGTACAATATAGGGCAAGAAGAAACAGTAGAGACAAATAGTAATTGTCTAATGTTTTACAAAAAGTTCTCTCCTACTTTAGGCAGTAGGCAAATATTTTCCTCTTGAAAGGATATACCCTGACGTTCTAAGAGATAAACCGAAAGCTAAAACATATCAAGGAGATAAAATGTGACTTGTATCGTAGGGAAAACAACACTATCTAAATTTGTTCCAATGATAGTATTAATTTTCTCTTGTAACTATCAAAATAAAATTTTCCTGGCTTAAAGAAAATCTAAAATTATAAACAGAAAGTATTTCGAAATCAAAGATTTGTATACAGAAATGATCAAAGAATATATCCAGCTACCTGCTTCGGCAAACGAAATCACTCTCTCGATCTTCGCTTTCGCTTGGTAGTCTAGCGTTTGGTCTATATCGGGTTTAGGGGTTCCACCATTGAATGTCTTCGAAGTCAACCACTGCTTTAATGGAGGAAGATTTGGTGGTAACTTGTGCCTAGTTACATTTGGTGGACGCGACAATCCCAATTTGCTCAGTATTTGGAATTTTATGGTCTCCAAACGAACATCTTTGTTTTCCTGGATTTGTTGTATCGTGGCGCTCGAAACCCACAAAGTGCTAGCAAGAAGCAGTAGTGTTACTTCAATCTTTAGCATGATTGACCTCTTCCGGTGGGGCACGTCGGTACGCAACGACTGCAGCAGCTCCGCAAGAGATTTTTGCACGGCTCAGAATTTAATGTAAGCTAGGTTGAAATACAATACTCCTATCATTGCAAAACCCATTATTCCGCCATTAATTGCTCTAAAAAAACATGGAATACGGAGTTTAATTTTCCACAGGCATTTATGGGCTGGAAGTGTCATAATTCTATAAATTCTTTAGAAAATGCATTTTTAAAGATCAAGCCAAGCCCAGAACTATCCATGCATCCTTTGTTTTGTAGTATTAAAAGACAGATGTAGAGTTGCAGGAAAATGCCTGGCATATGTAACATTGCAATGCTGTACCGGATTCGTTTTATTTTAAAACAATCTTAGCATCTTGTTATTTTTTGGTGCCTGCGTTTCTGATACGAGTGTTTAACAGCGTCTTATCTCTGCATGCACAGATGATAGCCTCCTTCATCAACTGATACTTGAAGGTGACCAGTTACGTTGTGTAACAAACACGTAGCTGTCATTTATGTCTGGCAAGCCAGACTTCGAAACCGTCGCTAAAACTAAGCTCCAGACATAATCTTCATGAATTACAAACAAACCGAGCTTTCATTAAAAACAGTTTTAAATTAATTTAAAAAGAATCCATAAAAGTAGAAGCGTTTTTCCGCCATCTCAAATTGTATAATCTTAAAATCTGTTTCAAACATGCCGAATCGCAATAAGCCACAAAGAAATCCAATAAGGCATCGAAACAGAAGTCGAAGTCAAGTGGAAACTCGATCTGAATGTTTTTAACAATGCATGCCAGAAGCATTTTGACTTGTCCATAAATTTGCACGCGTTCCTAACAAGAAAAATTACAGGCACTATCACTGGCAACAGATCAAGGCTGTCCGTTATATTTTTTGCAACAGTAACAACAAAGAAGGAAGGAGGAAATTTATTTGAGTAGCAATACTCCGAAAAAGGCATTCCTCAGCGACTATTACTAACATAAAACTGAGCTACAAAAACTGTGTCACTTTGCTTTTCATCAAACAAGCACACTGTCACTAGTAATAAATGGCAAAAGGCGCTCTCTATCAACACATATTATCGAAGAAAAAACTTGGCCCAAATCGCAAATCCTCAATTGACCTTCCAGCACAAAAAGAAAAGTAATTAAGCCTCGGAACATCTCGATTTCTAAAGTTTAAATGGGGATATTAACAACTGCGAGTGATTACACTTCAATTTGAACAGGAAGTGATTAACGAGTTGGGAAGTGGTGTATAGTGCCTATGTTAACAGTTTGTTAATCAAGTTAAAGATCTGGGTAGACAAGGAAATAGAGAAAAAGCATGGGCGTTCTTGTTGCTCATTTTAAAAAAAGAAAACACATGAAAACCATGTGGCGCAGATAACACATAAAACTGGGCTGCAAGAGCCGAGGGAGACAGCGAAAACTGGACATGTTGACGCGGAGACTAACAGAAATATCAGCTTTTTAAAAGTCGAAGTACAAGGGGCTCTTAACACGTGGAACAATTACACAAGACGGGGGCCTGGAAATGCTGGGTTTCCATGACTCTTAATAAGATAAATGTCTTGCAATTCAGTTGTCAACACTCGCGAACAAAGTGAGATACCACACGCTGGTTCTTCACATCTGACAATTCATTGTGAACACGGAACTTTGAACTCAAGCACACTTATTCCTCGTGCTCTTTATGCACCAGTCAATTGAAACCACGGCCCCCCGACCCCCGGGACGTAGTGGGGGAGTAACGGGTGTATGGCCGTGGAAAAACGTTATTGTAACAAAGCATTTTCCCGGGGGTACGGGGCCAGTAACGCTTTTGCCAAGCTGCCGGGGATTTGTAGCGGGGCATGTAACGCTCGGTCCAACAGAGAGGGAATGGGTACGAGTAACAAAAACTTGGCAGTACTCGTGTCAAAATGGAGGAAACGTCGTTGACTGTAAAAGAGAAAGTAAGCTATAAAAACAGATTATCTAGTTTAAGGTGTTTCCTGCTATTAAGTGTTTATGTTAAAAGTGTATTAAACGGTTTGTTTGCTCAGATCAAGGTTTCTCTGACAATGGACGCACTTACTTATATATATATTATCTAACGGTTTTAACAAAAACTACTATTGAAATCAAGTCTCCAAAATATTGTACATGCCGGGGCCATGGGAGCGGGGATTGTAACAGCATATTTGCCCCGATAGGCGGGGATAGTTTACAAATGTAACACCGTAGAAATGTTACATTCCCCGCTATACCCCGGGGGTCGGGGGGCCGTGGTTTCAATTGACTGGTGCATTAGCTGTTGTTGTTAAACTGCTAGACAATCTTTAACCATTTCAGCTGTCCTCGATACTATTGAGCTTTATTTCAGGTTTGTGCTAAGCCCTATGGAATTAGAACAATTAGTTTGAAAACGATTATAAAAACAGCCTGGATGCTTTAATGTAAACCAAAATAACGTCTGTCATAGTGAAATGCAGGCAATGCAGTACGTCTTTCCTGACAATTTAATACCGAGCGTTTAAAAGCAGAATATATCTAGTCTTAAGGGGAAACTATATTGTTCAGTAATGAACCACTCTATAGGAGTGTTGCATAATTAAGAGCCTGCGTGTGAACAATTCAACAGCTTGAGCACGATTCTTAGAAATTAAGTTCTTACTTTTCTGAGGTTCTTAGAAAATCCCTACACGCTTTTATTACTGAAGAACCAGTAACTTCTCTCAATTTCACCCTCAAATTGTTCTTAAGCTGTTCTATTTCCTGAAATTTCCAAATAAAAAGGACGTTTATGTATCAATTTATATGTACATCACATGCACAATCTGTGTTCATGGAATAAACAAAATTCTTAAATTGTCGGATCGAAATGTGAGCCTGATGATTGTTCCTAGCTTGTGGGCAATATCAGTTTGGTTCTTATAAAATTTGTTCTTATAAAAAAAGCGTGTGCAATATATGAAAAAATGTGTAGTGTAAACATTAAACACAGGGGTCATTTACTTGACAACTCAGACAGCAATGTCTACAATCTATAAAATCTGTAAACAGTAATACCGAAAGAGACCTAATGAGGTGTGGTGTCGACCAGCCGAGACATTGTACTTTATAGGGCTTAAATTTTCAGGATTAGTCTTGGAACAATACTGTTTATCCATAACAAGGTTTAGACAAACCTTCAACCTTGATGATTTTTTATTAAATACTTTTTTTCTTAAAACAAAAGAAGTTGGGTCAATGAATGCATGAAAGGTAGAAATACAGTTAAAAGAAATAAGGTTTTAAAGACATAAGTGTATAGTTGTCTCTAACTGCAATTTTAGTATTTTAAAAGAGAACAAATAGATAATAGTTTTGGTCCTTGATTCTTTTCTCGTACACAACTGGGAAAGATTAAGTTGAAATGCGGGTGAAATGGTGTAACCGGATTTGCCATTTAGCAACTAACCGATCTAATCTACTTATACGGATTATTGTTAAAATCTATTAAGAAAGAAAAAACTAGCTCCGCTATTTTTTAGAAAATTTCATTAATTGGCTATAAACTTGTTTGTAGCTAATCAAGGTAAGACGAAGAGGCTTGGAAGAACTAAAATCTTTTGCGATAATCTTTGTGTAGACTTGAGCTCCTTTCGTCGAGACAATTTATACACCCCCATGAAAAAGATCTGATGAAATTCGAGCTGATGGCACCTCGACCCGGAGAACTTTTGACCAACTTGATTCTTCGGAAAAAACTGCAACTTTGCCTCATCAGCTTTAATTTTTCATGATCACTGAAAAATATAATTTTCCAACGATCGCCAGATTTAATTTCCCATGATCAAAAATACTGGCTAAAAATGTTGCTATTACAGTAAACACCCACATAAATTGACGATGCACTAAAGATGACCCTTAACTTTTTGCAGTAGTCTAAAATACCTGGATTTCACTATTTCTGAGCGGACTCCGGTCAAAACCTGTATTTTGTTATCAAACTCATTTGTGCTGAACGTGCTACCATAACAAAATATTTTTTTCTGCAAACCTAAAACTATAACAGACTTGTACCACAAATTGCTCCATATTTCGTCAAATTTTGCAGTTTTTACACTATTTGAAAACAGTCCTGGAACGGCCATTTGGCCTCCAGAAATGCCTTAAAAACACTCAGGCTGAACTTCTTTTAAATAAGGTACTACACTGTAAAAACTGGCTGGTTAAAAAGACCAAATTAAATTGGTTATAACCAATTTTAATTGGTCACTTCAACTAATAAATAATTGGTCAAAATTGTAACCAAAAATAAATGGTCAAATAAACCAATAGAAAATGGTAATAGTGACCATTTTGTTTTGGTCAAATTTGAATGACCATTAAACTTTGGTTGTTGTAACCAATAATAAATTATTTGAATTTTGAACTAAATGAAATTGGTCAATTTTACCAATATATGTTGGTCAAAAGAACAAACCAGTCAGAATTGAATGACCATTAAACTTTGGTTGTTGTAACCAATAATAAATTAGGTAAAAACAAAAGACCAGTCAGAATTGAATGACCATTAAAATTTGGTTGTTGTAACCAATTATTAATTAGTTGAATTTTGAACCAAATGCAATTTGTCAATTTTACCAATATAATTATGTTGGTCAAAACAACAAACCAGTCAGAATTGAATAACCATTAAAATTTGGTTATTGTAACAAATACTTCATTAGTTGATTTCCAACCAAATGCAATTGGTCAAATATATCATGTGTTGGTATAAGCAATAAACCCAACCTCGCAAATAAACTATAAAAACATAATTGATAACGAAATATGAACCCAAATTAAAAATCCAGGACTGCAAAATGTGCCAGGCAAGGTGGCGGTGAATTCTAAATTGCTGTAGGAATCGTGAGAAGCGGTTGATTCTATTGCCTTATACACTGAACACTTGTGAAAGGTTTCAAATCTAACGTTTTTGATATTATAAGGGTCATTACGCAGATCTGTATGTAAATAAGGTATTATTCGTAATTTTGCTTTTTGGCGGAAGACGATCTCGTGTTTACATTGTACATCCCTGAACCATTGGATGTCTCATGTTGAGTGGCTCTCTCGAAGCAGTTTCAAATTTCTTAGCGTCGTTTTTAGTCACGTTCCTTTGCGGATGGTTGCCCTTTAAGTTATACTGTCTTGTTAGGCTGAATATTACATTTTAACATGAGTTAATGGCAAGTTGGAGGCTGACTAAAGAAAGCGGTAACGAGTATGATGCTGACTTGGCTGGAAATTAGAGGTCCAGAGGTCGTTAAAGAAGCATTTCGAGGTAAGTTGAGATCCAAACTGTTTCATCCTGTTTCAACCGACGAACTGTCTTGCGGATTGCGCCTTTTTTTCTTAAGAGGCTATGCAAGTTGTTTCTTTAACATCTAACTCAATTATTGTGGACAGAGAAGTTTTTTCCCAACTCACCATTAGAGATGTTTATAAACGAGATAGTGCCTGTATGCGGTTATTTTCTGCCTTGAATTAAGCAACCGGCATTGTAAATTGATCAGGGGACACTTTCAAAACGACTGAGCTTGTTTATGTTGTCTTAGCAATACGCTGGTGTTGGTTTGCACGCAGCATAACGTAGATATTGAGTAGTTATAACTAAAGCAAAACTGATTTTCAGTTTAGTTTGATCTCTAATTAAAATTTTAGACTTTGAAGACTGAACACTTGCATGCGCTCATTTAGAATTTCTTAGAAGTTCTGCATCATTGGAATCCGAACGCATCTTCTAAAAGTTGTTGGTTTTGTTTTCAGACACACAAGACGATACCTAAGCAAGCCAAGAAAGCCTGCTAGAACACCCAAGAATCCGCCGAGAGGGACTGTAAGCTCTCAATGAGCTCCCAACAGTAGTTCAAAAAGAAAAAGTATGGCTTAACTTTTTTATGCCTTAGGCAATTGAAATGGTCTTTTTTACTTTCGTAAAAAATGTTGGCTAAGTAATTCACCTTGATGCAAACCAGTTTTTGGTATAAATGGATGTGATGTTTATAAAAATATCTTATATTAGTTTTTATAGTTAATTTAGAAAAATATATGTTATAACCATGGGGCAGTTTAATATGCTCTAGATTTAATATCAAGTTCGTACATGTAAGTTTCATTGTTGCATATAGGATTCGTCAGTCTGATCTTGAATTGTTTCGCCGACAAGAAATCTCTAGAAAAACTGTTATTTTGTGATATATAGGTGCTTTCCACTATACAGGAATCGAAACAAAAGTTTGGCCTTTGATTGTTGCAATTATTTGCAGTGCAATTATTGTTAGCGCTTTCGCATCTGTTCTTATTATGATTTACTTCAAGTAGTGTATGTCTTGATACTGTGTATGATTATACTAGTATAATGTATCAATATACAAATTTGATAGACGTTGAATAAAGGTTGTTATCAGACTTCAAAAAAGTTTGTCTTATAGTTTCCGCTCAGAAACTAAGGGCATACCAACCAATAACAAATTGGTTTAATTTTGACAGGTGTTGTTTTGACCAGTATACATTTGGTCAAAAAACGTGTCTTCAACCAAAAAAAAATTGGTCACCTCTGACTTATTTTTTTGACCAATTTATTTGGTTACAGTGACCAATTTATTTGGTTGAAGCGACCAATTGGATTGGTTACTCCTGACCAATTGCAGTTGGTTAAAACAACCAAATCTGGGTTAAAACTACCAATTTTGTATTAGTTAAAGTGACCAAGTCGAAATGGTTAATGAGACAAAAAAAAAATTAGTCACCTCTGAATCAAATTCTAACCTTTTTTTTTTGGTTTTTACAGTGTATAGTAGACATAAGAACATATTCAACCTAAATAACGAAAATTTCTCTTATATAGAAAGCTGGATGGCATGAGTTACTGAATTAGATGACTGTTTCTTTTTTGTTCCATTCACTCCGACGTTAATAAAAACTTTGTACTTGAACATTATTTCATCTGTTGAGTCTTTGAGCATTTGATTCTTAGAAGCAATTCTTAGAACACCCAACAACTCTGTCGTAAAACTATTTTCATAGGTTTATATCGCCTAGCTTAATTATTTCTAATTAGCTCGAGTTTTAGACCATAGAAAATGATTTATTTTGTAGTTTTGCAAATCAGCTAAGTGAAGGGATTTTTACTTCATCCGGTTACGAGTTTCGTACCCTGAAGCAACGTTAGTGTAATTATGAAACTTGAGCTTAGGATAAATTTAGAATGTAAGATATTGAAATGCGATATCGTTGTTTGTACATGAGGAGTGTTTGAATACGTGACGGGAACTTCTTCAACAGCATTTTACGTAAAGGAAGATTCCTACGCAAGAGCGTACAATCCAAATAGATAGACTGTTGTATTCTACAATAATCTCGCATACTTTCATGTAAACGCCTTAATTTAGCTTATAGTTCGCATTGTCGCATAAAGTGTGTTAAAAGTCTAGTCCTGAGAGAGCTATTTGGGGGCCAGAACAAGGTCCCAACAAGGTTCAGATAGAAGACTTTCGACCGCAGAGAAAGTTTCTTGATTACCTTTGTTGGATAGTAAGGAAGTTGAAAAAGATATTTGAATAAGACGAATATTGAGTAAAATTAGCGAACCGCCCTCCTGGCAAGGAACTAGTACAGCTTTGGTTTGAGGACGGTTTGGCGAATTTATAGCATCAAGTACTAACTTCAAAATTAATTTTTAAAATCACCAAATTCAAAATTCTCTTTAAAATTACCAATATTCAAGAAAAAAAATACTAGAAATTTATCCAAAAATTCTCAAAATATTCAAGCTGACTCTCCTTCAGTCAATCTGTGTTTTTAGCATAGGTATTTTGTAGATTCAAACCATGGACAGAGATATCAGAAGAATCATGAAGAAAAGTGGCCACAAAGCGCGCTTTGGGTTTACAGGCTGATTCCGATAAATAATAACATCAGTCTGAACCCCCATAACCTGGGTTCTTTTATGCGCTTGTATTTACTGTACTGGTGTGAAAATTTTATGTCCAGGCAAAATATTTGCAAATTAAGGAGAATGTTTGGGATGTTTTTTACCTTTTTACATAAGAACTTTTAATTTTGGGTTAGGCCCAGGGACTGGGTGTACCAACTGTTTTTGTTTGGATACGCGTGGGCGTTTGTTGTTCACAAGGAACAGCATCTGTACAGCAATAACACCACTTATAAAAGGCACTATACGGTTTTTTTTTACAAGAACCAGTAAATTTGGCCGAGGCTCATTGTTTTTAATTTGTGGCGTTTTGAGCCTCATTTTCTATGTGTGCTTAACTTGATAAGAAGAAAAATTAAGCCTAAAGTATTGCAATACGCAATACACTTATTGGAAAACGAATCTGATCAATTCAGTCAATTCATCCTTGCAAAGTATTATAGATTCGCAGCCGAGTCATTTTCCCGAGAAGGTTTCCATGATAATTTGCGAAGCATTTCTTATTCATTCTGTATTGTTCAGTTAAAGATCGAAGTTCAATAAAGCTTAATGAAAATCAGCAATTCAGCCCGAGCCTCAACTTGTTCTTAAAAGTTAAATTTTTCTTAAACTTTGGCCAATCTGAGCAAAAGGCAAATTTTTTGCCTCATTGGCATATGCACTCTTCTTTCTAATTCGGCTACAGAAATAAAGCTTTTGAATAATGAAATGTTTCTGCGGAACAAACTTTCTCTGAAAATATGAGATTGCTATGCTGAGTAATCTTTCCGAGGTATGGTTTTAAAAATTGGAACTTTTACAAAGAATGTATGGCTCATTACCGTTCTTGCTTCCAGCTGTTTTACATTTTTTGAGTGGTATTTCTTCATTGAAACTAAACTTATAGAACTTAAAGTTCGGTCACTCAATGTTGATAAGCATTTTCAAGTTTTAAAGTCAGTTGTTGTTTATCGCTGCTTAAGTTGTATGCTAATGAAGAAGAATATAAACAATGTGGTCAGTTGAAAACCGCCTATACTGAACACCATATAACAGTACTCACATTCTGAGTCACCAATAGGCAATTTGTTGCGGTTTTGTTAACAAGTGTTAACAAATAAAAAACAAAGAGCTAATCTTACACTTCCAAGAAATGATTGAAAATCCCTGTCGAGTTTAACTAATAAACATTTTCTTGCTTAATTCCTTAAAATATTTCCAGTATGAAATGATTCGACAGGTTTAAACTTGCAGAGTGGTAATTCTTGCTGAGAGGATTTGCCGCGGAACGCGGTCACCTAGAGTTCAGGTGCCTCAATTTCTCGTTAATTCTAAATCTCCATTTAAGTAGATTTTCCAATCTTTTATCGGTGTTTTTGTAGCTGTAAGCAGCAATTAAACGCGGGAAACCAACAGAGGTAAAGATACACAGCTTCTCATAAAAATTGAAATGCTTTTAAAACTAAAAAAGGTTTTTACACTACAGTTTACGGCAAGGCACCAAATCAAAAACTAGCTGGGTCCTCGGTTTCTCATACAAAACCCTTGCGTAAAAAAGATATCTCGTCATTACTTTGGAATCTTTTGTCTAAAAATAACAATCTTGATAATTTGAAACCCTGTAGCTATAGCCTATAGGAGCCGCAGTTACTTGCTAAAATTAGATCACTCTTTTAAGAAGATTTCCAATCGTTTATCGGTGTTTTAGTAGCTATAAACTGCGAGGGCAACAAAACCAATTTAAACCCTTCGCAAAACTACGTATACAGTTTAATACAAGACACCAAAAGTAGGTGGATCCTAGGTTGTTCCTTATGTAAAAAATATTGCTCTCCATTACTGTGGTACGTTGTTACATAAATCTAAAAAACAACAATTTAATTTGGAATACCAACAGCCTAGGAGCCGCAGTTACTTGTAGTTGTAAAAGTTTTATTTTAAAACAGTTACAGACATAAGCTGTACATGCTGCTGAAATAAATTTTAAAAAAAACAGTTACTGTTCATCAGCCGGATGCCCAAACTGTGTGCAATTCCACGATTTGTTTCGGCTCTTTTATTACTCACAGGGTTCGTACACCTTCAGAATTTCAAAAATCCAGAGCTTTCCAGAGCTAATTTTTCGCATTTCCAGGGATCTTCAAGGGCTCTTTAAACCCAGAATAAAAATATTAATGTTCACAATCACCTGTTTAAACAGCTTTATAATATTTAATGTCGCGAAAAATTGTATTCATAAAGCTTAATATAACTAAGAGATGCCAAAATTAAGACTAAAACTTTACATGTTACTTGCAGTGAACAAAAAAATGCATCATTTGGCGAATTTAGTGTCTTCAATAAAATTCTATGAAATTTTCCAGGGCTTAGTAAAA
>JAOBRD020688336.1:0-14701 GCA_027575215.2 Hydrozoanthus sils
TCTCTCTCTCTCTCTCTCTCTCTCTCTCTCTCTCTCTCTCTCTCTCTCTCTCTCTCTCTCTCTTTCTCTCTCTGTCTTATAAGCCCCTCTCTCTAATAAGAACCCCATCTAGAACTCCAAAGTTTAAATAAGTCCCTCCCCCCTTCCAACGTAAAGACGATGAAGCTAAATAACAAGGCATCCTGCTGTTTCGAAAATAAATTTTATCGACGGTTAAATTTTTTTAAGTTTTTGAAAAGTAAAAAAACGCCAGAGGAACACAACGTTGATAACTGGACTTCATGTTATGTTTCTGTCTTTGGCTTATGACAAATTTTGAAAAAAATCCCCCCCCCCTCCCCCCGCTCTCTCTCTTTCTATTAAGCCCTCCGTCTGGAGGTCCAAAAGTGAATAAGCCCCCGGGGGCTAAAAAGAGAGTTTACGGTAGACAGATTGATGAACAGACGAAAGATAAAAATGCTTTCACATAAACCAAAAATACCCAATTATTAAAATCACTGCTCGAAAACCTACAAATAACTATTTATTCTTTTTGTCTTTACAAGTAGATTCTGTAATTGTCCATTGCTTCAACAAATTTTAAAGTTTGTAATTTTATTGATGTTTTATAACTTTTAGTTTTTAAAATTAGCAGGATAAGGGCTCAGAAAGACCACTTACCTCTACAACGTCCATTGTAATCGCGCCTTATATTGACATTCGACTCACAGGCTGAGAGCTTTAAATAGCAATAGTTGTTGTATGTCTTGCCGTCCGATCCACACACTGGCTGGAAGTTTGTTATACATACGGGACAGCTACACACGGCTTCTGCTCCACGAGATTTGCAAATAGAATACGGAGCTTTGCAAGGCCTCCGAGTACAGGGATCTGAAAAAAATACGAAACCCTATAATGGAACAGACTTTCAAGAGAAGAATACTGCAACCAACAACTTTGTTGACTTGGTAACAGTCTAACTAAATGAGTGGGTTGGTTCATGAGAACCTGTACATGTATTCAGAAATGATTTTAAATTTTTTCTTTATACAGGTCATTCTACTAATAAGGTTTGGCATTGTTATTCTCTAGACTTTTCACCAATTTTGAAAACGAACAATATCAAAAAGTGGAGGAAAATCTAAACTTTTGAATAGGCGGTGTTTTGGACTGAAGCAATATAAACAATTCAATCAGAACAGTTATCTTAAATCTCATATGATGTTTTTTTTTTTAACTTCCTTCAGTTAGGTTGAAGATTAAAATTAGCGTTATGTTTTGAAGGGCGAGATGATAAGACACAGTTTAGCATTGATTCTGGCTCAATTTCGAGGTCAAAATTGACCTTTTATTATCATTGAGCAAAACAGAAAGAAATTTAAAAGAAACAAATATCACAATATCAAGAATCTCGTCCTTCTTTGGTCCCTGTTGACATCATTTGACTCCTCAGTAAAAGGCTTGACTTTGAGCTAGTATTCGCTTAGAAGTTTGTTTCTTTGTTTAAGGCTGCTATTTCAGGATCGAATTTAAAAATTTACAATCATGTATAATCTGTAATTCTTTGTTTTGTTGTTGTAATGGGGCTAATGGTAATTTGCTATCAGTTCTTTCTAAATTTTTAAAAATATTCACTCAACTCAGTTGTGTCACGGTCTGACTGTTTTTCTGCTATGGTGCGATACGTTTTTATATGATGCACGTAACTACGTAAGTATAAATGGAATTGTAGATTGCTGCTGACTGGCTCTGTAGGTGATCTTGACCAATCAAAGAGTGCAGGAAAATAAGAAAATAAGAAGTGGGTCTTCTGCAACAATGGATATTTTGTTGGTGCAAAATTGAAAACAAATAAAACCGGAGAAGAAAATACGGAGAGAGCCGGAGGACAAATTTGGATAGTTTGCATGTACGATATGTAGTAATTTATGCTTATATGTATTTGCGCATATATCCATGCAAGTGTCAGTAAAAAAAATTGTATTAATCATTGCTTGCGATACCGAACTTGTTCCTTTTGGAATTTATAGACATTATTGAATGGAAAATCAGGATTTTTAATCATCTACCCGTCCAACATGTACGTCCTGTTTTGAGGATTTGTATGAGACTTTTGAAATCAGTCAACAATAAAGTCAACAAGTTTGCTTTTATGTCACAAAATAATGTTAATTGTTTGGTGGCAGGTGCTATTACGACTTTCCTAACCAAGGTAATTTTTTGTGCGCGTTTTTTCTTATAATCGAGATTCATTCCCTTATACGCAATAACTTGCAGTATTTGTATAAAATTATGAGACGATTTTTTAGTTTCAATTTTGTAGCTCAGATCAGCGTGTTTATAACAAGTTATGACTTTCTGTGATAATTAGTGTTTTTTTAAAACCAATAACCGAGGTACTAAAAACTGCGTGTTTATAATTAGTTATGACTTGTTTTGATGATTAATTATTAGTTTCGAATCAATAGCTCAGATAATTTAGATAACTACGTTTTTAAATGAAATCAGCGTTAATCGACTAGAGGTTTAGTTCCATTTTCGGACAATAAGTAATGATTATTTGTCAATCAGTTCTATGATTAGGAAAAACAACATCCGTGTAATAAACATGCTTGAAGCCGTTTGTGTGTAGTGGAAAATCAAATTTAACATAAATTGTTTTATTTCTTACTGAAGTATGAGACAAAAGAGTTTCCCCTCAGTTCGCCAACTTTCATCCGTGAAGAAGTGAACTGAGGGCATTTATTTGCAACAATAAAAAGAAACAGATTTTACCTTATAAGGAAATAAACTTTGAACGTACCCTTGTCGGTTAGCTACCTCTCTTAAGAAACATGCTCATGCAAACACAGGGATCTGCCTTATCTTCATCCAATTAAAATGTTTCTGCTTTTTACTGAGTTGGAAATATGAAGAGAATGTCTTAAGGCGAGTGTGTAAACCAGGTTTGATATAAAATAGACTATAGATTGTCCTCTTTTCAGGTAGGCTTTGGTTTCGCTTCAGTTCGGTTTAGTTTCTAGTTCCGTGTTTTTTCTGACTTTTGTGTAGAATTTAGTGTTTGCATATTTTTCTATTTCTTCTTTTCCTTTTTTTTTCTTCAGATTTTTTTGTTTGTTTTCTTGTCGTCTGTGCCACAAACAAAGATTCATCGAAAACAGCCCCTTTTTCAAAAGAATAACAATTTTGAATTACATAGTTTTCTCTGTCCACGATTTATAGAGAACAGATAACAACCGTTTTGGACATATAGCAGCAGAAAGGTAAATATCCTGTTAATACTGTTTCTCGAACATGAAAAAAAACCCGAAATTTGAATTTTTTGTTTCTGAGGTTTGATGCCGGTGACTTGAGAAAGAATTTAAAGATAATAATCATGAAATGTTTCTTGAATTAGCAAACCTTCTTGATTAACCCTGTGTTTGTCTCAGTAAGAAATCTATTTGAATAATGAGTTTCTGCCAGATCCTGTTCCAGACAAAAAGGACGTCCGTTGTTTTCACAGAGATGGATGGCCTCGATTGCAGGTATCTATGAATGGAAGTTATTATGGAACAGTCAGACGTGCGAAAGTGCTTATGCAGCTAGGTTTTGCGCTAGCTAACCATTCCCTTTCCTAACTTAGGCAAACAAAAAGCACAAGCTACGCTAAATTGCTAGTTACATTAGGGGTGCGTTTCTTTTCGGATGATCCAAACTGGGTCACTAGGGTCATGGCGCATAAAGGGAACCAAAAAACCTTCCCCTAAGAGAACTCAATGACCTTTTGACGCGCCATGATCCGAGTGTCCTTCGATCATCGATCAAGATCCACTTCAACCCAGCGAGTGCAACCTTGGCTTAGTCGGTAAGAGCTGTGACTACCGAGTGTGAAGCCCCGGGTTCGATCCCCGGCCTTGTCGACGATTGAACACTTGAGCGGGCGTTCTTTCGCCACAGCGTCCGAGGATAGGGACGTTAATCCTTCGTTGATCCCAGCCATTATACTTCGTTCGCGAAGGGTAGGCTGTGTCGATAAGTAAATAGATAAACCCCAAAGAAACACACTCTCTGTTTCAAGTCTGATTTGTCTTATTTTTTTGTCCATTTTCATCTTTATGTATAATAAGTAATCGTACTTGGTTTGTAAAAAAAGAAGACAGTTTGCATCATGTGACCAAATTAGTTACTACTCAATATTGAATGTGATTGCACTACAAGAAGAATGTACAGATTCGAGTTTGCAAAGCGTAAGTCTGTTTTATTTTGGTAATAGTAGCTTGGCAGAAAGAGCATCAAGGTTTTCAATAGAAGCAGTTTTACTTTTAACTGGCTTTAGGTTAAAAGCGAGTAGATATAATTAGCAGATAGAACAACAGCTAATCGGTTACTTATAGAAAAATATTCAAAAATTTTCAACACTAAATCATGCTTCTCAGAACTGTTATACAAGAATGGTGCCTAAAAAATCAAGACCTAATTTTAGTAACAGGTATTGTAGAAAGTGAGTATGATCATGTGAGTTAAGTCAAAGTTGGATTTCTTTATGTTATATTTTAGAACATGCAACATTCAAGCATGCTTTCTACAACGAATAACAGTGAAAACGAATTCTTTCTGCATTTGGTTTATGAACACGATATTGGAATGTTTTAACTAAAGCATAAGGTATCAATTTTGCTTTCATTACTGATCCAAAAATTTAATTGCAAAAGGTTTCCCATGCAACTTTCAATTTTTGTGAAACTTTTAATGAAGATCGAACCACATGCACGTTCATTGCTGAATCGTTGTACGTAAAGAGCCTTTATGGCTAGTTTTAGTAAAGTAACATAAAAGGTTTTAAGGGAGAAAATACATTAATTTCTTCAAATCTTAACGAAATTTATGGCTTTATGCAAACTATAAGTTTGCTTTCCGAGTTACGTTTAAAAAGGTGGCGACAGTTGATATCAACTGTATTGTATCGAAATATTTCAATCTTTTTTATCACTTGTAACGATGATCTTTCGTACTGTGACAATATGAACTAATTTCATTTTCGTGCTTTGGTACCAAGACTCAAATAATTTGATAATTATGGAAAAAAGTCGACACCTTGTCACGTGCTAAAAAAAGTACCAGAAAAAAACTCTTGCAGCTTCTACCCACGTCTTTCTACAAAAATATCCGGATAGACTGATGTGCGCTATATATGTCTAAGGAGATTCATCGGCGATAAAGAGCTTAGAAATCTTAATAATTCCTTGGCCTTTTTTCATATTGTCAATTCTAAACGCTTCGAAAGAAGCGAGCTGAGAGCTAATGATCGTACAAGAAGTGTGTTCGCATAAGTGTCTTCCCTGTCTTCCTCTTGAGTAACGCTGAACAGACAAAAGACAAACAAAAAATTGGGCTTGGGGTCATTTCTTGAATAGGAAGGATTTGTTAATTGGACGCGCAAGACAATACCAAGTTTGAATGTTATTCAACCCTGACTATTTTTTTTAGGATAAAACTAAGTAAAAACGGGAAGGCGGTAACAAATTAACCTTATTTAAAGTGACTAAACTTAGGTACGTAAAACTTGACGCTGATAGTAACGGCGATTATGAACTATTTCCTTTTAGGCTGCAAGCACCAGCAGTAGAAATAATAAAACAAGGACTTACCTACGCAAGGTCCTCGCGTTGAAACTGCGTTATACTTGTTCCGTCGACAGGATTCATATTTGAGAAAACACTCGTTAGAGTATGTCTTAAAGTCAAGTCCGCAGACTCGAGAGACGACCCTGGAGCAACCCCTCCTGCAGCTACAGATGGCTCTCCCCCTCATTGCACGACATTGCTCGTACGGTTTCTTGCATGGATTTGGGAGGCAAGGCTCTATGAAAGCAAGGACAGCATGAAGTTCTGAACACAAAAAATAGCAAGTGATGACCTACCCAGAGCTATGTTTCTTTATTGTAATAGAGATAGTTTCCTTTTTACGAAAATGTGTTAAAATATTTTTAATCAAGATGAATAAACGGAAAGCAGCTAATGCCTTTATAGAAACAATTTAACTGTTAGGTAATATTAGGTTTTTTGGAAAGCCTTTTCTATTTGTTTGTGTTTTAAATGCTGTGTTTTGAAAAATCTTTTCAGAATACGACTATCATGTTTCGTTTTGCTTTTTGTTGAACTTTCACGGTTTTTAAACTTATCAATTATCGGCTTTCTTTCTCCTAATATCAATAAGTTTAACTCTTGTAACATCATTTCGTCCCCAACTCCCAATCGCATTTAAGGCATCAATTTATTTCCAAGTACCTGGACAATTTCCTTGTGAGCGAACGGTGACCTTTTTATTCTGTCCGCAGGAAGCGACTCTCATCAAACACTGGTTATCATAACTCTTGAAATCAGAGCCACAAACTGGGTTGAGTGAAGCAGAGCACTGACTCGGGCATCTACAGATAGCTTTTCCTCGCTGGGCTGTGCATGTTGAAAACGGTTGTCTACAAGGTGTAGCGACGCAGGGATCTAGGATGAAAAGGTAAATATCGTCAGACCTAGAGACAACACGATTCGGCCTAAGACCCTCTCCACTTACCTATCACAAAAAAGGAAGCAGAGAGTATTAGTTTAAGCCCAGAGCACCTCTCGCATCTAAGAAGGCTAAAATTGTAGTGTGAAGCTCGCTATTTAGCCTAAACAACCTATTCACGAAGCACAAGGCAGTTGTTACACTCGCAAAATAACCAACAACTCGATCCTATGAATGAATGGTGAATGGTCGATGAGCAAGCGATGCAGAAAAAGAAAGGCGTCCACCGTTGACAGAGAAAGTTAGCCCTCTAAAGTTTAAGTGGCGGTTTAAAACTAGGAAAATATTGCTGCATAATGAAAAACACTGCGTACAGACAAATTTTTTGTTACGAGGCTTGGAAAAGGAAAATGATACAGTTCTTGACTCCTACACAGCAATTGTTATCGTTATTGTTATTATTAATTTTATTATCATCATTCATTTTATCATAAACTCTGAAACTTGAAGAATTTACTGTCATTGAAATCTGTGAGTCCGGAACATTTCTCGTATTCTTTCAAGGCTTGTTTTATAAAACAAACACAGCTTGTCGACGCTATCTAATTCGTTCAACACATGCTCTTGGGCGACAGCTAGTCTAAAAATTCTTCATATCCGCTCTTTTCAAGCAAGTCTTTCAAGGCGAAACAGAAACCTCCACAATCGTTTGTTTTATAAATGCATTATCTGTCTGAATTTTTCTCAAAAACTAAAGAAGTTATCAAAAGTGCAGTGATAATAATAATAATAATATTGATAATAGTGATAATAATAATAATAATAATAATAATAATAACAAAACGTGATTTCCATAACACAGACTAGCTCAAAGATTCCATCTGCGTTGCTTCCAAAACTACTAAAAAGAAATAAAAATTCTGAACTGAAAATGATTGAAAAAGGGAAACATGTTCAAGTAAAGGCTTTCTTATAAAAAGTGTTTTTAAATGTTTCTCAAATGAGGCGTGTGATGATAGCTTTCTTATTTGAGCAGGTATAGTATTCAATTCTGTAGGAGCAGCAGGTTATTAATGATAATTGGTATAAGCATATAGATCTTTTAGTGCAAAAGTAACCGCTGACCTACACATCGCCGTCTGTAAAGTATCGTTAAAATAGTTCCAGTCTCACACGCTTTCCGTTTCAACGAACAAGCATTTAGATAGGTCTTGTAATCTGAACCACACACTTCATTCTTTACAATTGGACATTTCGTTTCGCATTTGCATATAGCCTTTCGCAGCACCCGCTTGCACACAGCGTATGGGGACTTGCAAGGATTGGGTGAACATGGATCTGTTAAGATTAAGATAAGCATCTTGTTTTAGATTTCTTGTATAAGTAATACCTAAAACTGCTAATAGTTTATTATCTTTAGTCTCCAAGAGCACTCGAAATAAAAGGGTACGTTTTACAAAAGGATAACAATTTTTTGTTGTCGTCAGTAAAGAGATCATCAAACCCAGTTTGTAAAGCTGCTGTGTGGGTCGCTCGGTTGGGATTCCTGGTCGGACCTTTAGTCTGGGTCTTAACCCTTTCAGCCCCAAACACGACAAATGTTGTGTTGGTAAATTCTCCCAACTAGGACCCATAATTTTTGTATAATAATTTGGCTTTTCATCTTCAATTGTTCACCTTGTTTGATCAATTTTTATTTTCTCATTACCGAGTGACTTATTTTGTATGTGTTATGTTAGGAGAAGTTAGATGTTGATAAACTGGCCTGGGCTGAAAGGATTAAAAAAACTGAGGAGAAGGTGCTGCCTTTGCTCAAACATCTGCAAATGTTTAGACCTCCGCGTATTCTCGGATACGGGCGTCGCATCGTAGGCCCCGAGAAACAAACTCTGCGAAGGGCACTTCAATTCTTACTGCCTAATCTCTGTAACTCTTTAAGTCAATACGCACAAACAATGAACAAAAACAAAGAAGTTTATGAGTTTGTGTGTTTTGAAAAAATTGCAATTTTAAAGAGTACTGACATGTGTTATGATTGTTATTGGCTTCTGGAGATTGGATGCGGTTATTGTTATAGTTTTGAATCGAATCATTTTCTTGTCTTGCTGAATCCACGTGCAATTCTTGGCCAACTTGGGGATTTTTTGGTGTATGATGAACTTACTTATCGGTTTTAAATTTGTATATACATTTGTCACAAAAACATCGATGTCTTCCCCACTGCTGGTAAACTCGTTAAAAACTAAATACGATTTTGACAAATTTACAATCGTAATTTGCAAAAGTAAGTTTCATAAACAATTATTTCTTTCACCAAAACAAAACCCTCCTTTTCAGCAAAACTGGTTGTAGTGCTGAAGTGGAAGTCTTTGGGCACTAAGTAGAGAAGAATTAAATGGTATTTCGTTTATGTTTACTGTCATCATTGCCAATATCTTGTAAAGTATAGTCTTATTAAAATGAAAAACTCACCAACACAACGTCCCCGCGAAAAAACTGTTATTGAAATGCCCGTCTCACAAGATTTGATTTGCATTAAACATTCGCTTTGGTACGTTTTGTAATCGGATCCGCAAACGGGTGCACGTATTCCATTACATTCTCTGTTGCAACCACAAACGCCTACTCCTTCATCTGCAATGCACCTCGAGTATGGAGCAGTACAAGATACATTCGTACATGGGTCTAAAATTTGAAAAGAAAAGCCACTTAGTGAGTATACTGATAAAGATTTTAATTATCGATATCACTCAGGTCATCGTTTCTGTTATCCTTACCTTTATTATTACTATTATTATTAGTATTATTATTACTATTATTATTATTGTTATTATTATTGTTATTGTTTTTATTATTTCTAAATCGATAGCATAAATAAAAGTTGTTTTGTATTATATAATATTTTAAAGTAGCTTTAATCATAATGGTCTTATAGCATTTTTTTAAAGTTTTGCCATAGTTATAGAGTGTAAAACACATTATTACCAGTTCAAATATGTAAATACAAAAAGTAGTAAAACATGAGAATATACATCTACAAATTTATCATTTTGTTTTTCACTAATTGTAGGCCTTTTCACATGCAAAATAAGCGCTTTCTAACTGTCAGGCTCGATGCTCATTGTTTATATAATCATTGTTCTATACTTGAAGTGTAAACTAAATATTGCATATTAAAACAACTATGAATTTGAATTTGAATCTACACTAGAAGTTGTCATGAGAGACCACTATCGCGTGTGGATTTGATTGTGTCGGATTGACTACAAGAAAAAAAATAACAAAATCTAACATTAAAGCCTTCGTACCCAAACAATTTCCATCGTATGCAACGTTGATGTTTGCGACACTCCGGCATGCCGCTTGCTCCATTTCACACTTGCTGTTGTAAGTGCGATAATCTGTGCCGCAAACGGGACGACCTAATCCCACGCAGGGGGGAGGACAGCGACACTCGGCTCTTCCCTCTACAGCCACACAGGTTGAGTACGGCTGTTTGCAAGGGTTTTGCAAGCACGGATCTGAAATCAGAAGAAGTACAAGTTATCAATTCTTCAATCAAAGGACTTTCAACTTCAAAGAAAACAAGAACTTACAAAATCAATAATGAGTATAACTGAGCTGAAAGCACAGCCCTATCTTCCCAAGTTGATGCGAGGAACTGAGAGAGATTGCTTGAAATCAGAAAATGGGTTTCGAATTTTCATTATTCTTCTATCTAAGTATTTGACATTAGTAACATTTTTAAAACGACTGTGACTTCAAACAGAATTCACTAAGTCAAGTCCTTTTTCACCTGTATCGAGGCAAACCTTAAGGCACACTGAAATGAGTTTCTGGACGTCCTTTGAAGAAGGTCAAATACTCAAAACGTTTTCTGACTGCGGAGATTGTCAATTATCATGTCTAGTTAGCTTTAGAGTCATATGCTTGACTAAATCGCCGAAAAAAATTTGTTATAAAAGTTAAAATTTCCGAAATAAGTAAAAAGTCAAGAACGGTAAATTTTTCATTTGAAAATGAGAAGCATAATTAGAATAACTAGGAGAGATGAACTGAAACCAGAAAATGGGTTTCGACCTTCAATTTGGTAACACGTTTCACCTAGCTTGTTGACGCTAGTAATTTAACTTGTTTACAAAAATTCCAAAATTAGCTAAACATTTAAATCAAAATGTCTCGCGACCGGTTTGGAGAGTGAGTGATCATTAGTTTTAACATCTCTCAAGTGTTCAACAAATCGTTCACTTAGTTTTCTGCCAGTTTCTCTGATGTACAGTTTGTTGCAAACAGAACATGTGATACAATAAATTAAATTAGTACTAGTACAGATAAATCGGTCCGATATCGAAAGTAAGTGAGCGGGGCCAGTGATTTGAGTGCGGGAAACAATAAACAGCCCATATCTTTTCTAAACCTCCACTAGTTTCATTTAAACGTGACAAAAACTGAACGATTTGAAGTGATCGATTGGTTGAACACTTGAGAGATGTCAAAACTAATGATCACTCACTCTCCAAACTGGTCGCGAGACATTTTAATTTACCAGGACATTTTTTTCACAACATGCAAATTACCGGCATCTATCTTCACAATGGCTCTAAAGAGTCTCGCAAAAGAAAGGAACAAAAACTTATGTTTAAGCTCGGCACATTGGCTCCCAATGGAATTAATGAGCGCTTTTCATTCACCTGATTTTAATTCGTTTTCACTTTTTGCTTTCTTTTATCCTGTTTTCACCAATCGCCTTCGTTCTTACTGCATAACATATTCATTCACTACCTATATAAGGCCTTCATTTTCTAAGATTCTTCATTTAGATGCTCAGACGAAGGGCTAACGCTCGAAACGTTAGCTTTTCCCATCATCTCACAGCGACGATAATTTATTTATCACAATTATATGTAGAAGGAAGCTGTTAATTTATGGGAAAAACAAGAAACATGAAAATTAATTTAGCAATCCAAGTCAATCGCAATTATTTATCGTACGCTGTTTAATTCTATAATAAAAGTCTCAACACAGTATTACCCTCCTCTGTGTTATAGGCAGCTTATTTTCAAAAGAATTATTGATTTTAAGGCCTCCCTTCGGAATAGCTAGGTTAATTTAGTACCCAGTCTACTACGTCCATTACGACGTGCCATCCGATAGGTCATGCAGAGCAATTTAGAGCGCGCAAGATGCGCTTTTCTGCCTCATTCGTTCTTCACGCCAAACCAGTCGGGTAAGAGTTACAAGGTCAGTCTCAAATCTCACCTTCTCCCCTTACCTATCTCGGAAGGCACGTCAGGTTTGGTGAAAGTTGTGGCGGGTTCTTGACTCCCACCTTGCTGGGAGATAACTGTGTTTAGCGCTGTCAATTTGGACTATGCTGAAAACACACTAGTTACACAAAATAAAGCGGTCTCTTACCGCCGATAAGAGACCATTATACGCCAAAACGGGTGTTCTTTTTTTCTTTATCTCCCAGCAACGCAGTTCGGCCAAAGTCAG
The DNA here is from genome assembly GCA_027575215.2 of Hydrozoanthus sils. Lineage (NCBI taxonomy): Eukaryota > Metazoa > Cnidaria > Anthozoa > Zoantharia > Hydrozoanthidae > Hydrozoanthus > Hydrozoanthus sils. The sequence continues at coordinate 11,962 of JAOBRD020688336.1, forward strand.
TACTCGCAGCAACAACCAAAATTTTGTTAGAGCTTTCTCACCTACACATCTCCCGCGCGACCTCACACTAATCAACACTCCAGACTGACAGGACGCAAGCTCCATCAAGCATCTGTTTTGGTATGTCTTGTAATCTGTCCCGCAAATGCGATCAATAGTTCTGGGACAGTTGGCTTTACAGCTGCAGATTGCTTTTTCTTTATTTGATCTGCATTGGGAGTATGGCGCTTTACACGGGTTTGCAATACATGGATCTGTTGATGTACAAAACGTTAAGTAGCAATAATGAAGAGGTAATCTTGGCCAGCATTGTTCAGCTCTTCATCGTGCAAAATCTTTAAAGGACTGCTAAAAAAACGTAGATACGCGTATTAAACGTGAATAATAGAGAAATGGGGAATAGAGTTTTATATGAACACTTCTGTAAAATTTAACAGAAACTTTCTCGTCAGCATTGTTTTATATATACGTAAGTAAAATGGTTTTAATCTTGAAGTTCTACCTTCGTCAATAATAACTATATTTTGATATAATTATTAAATTATATTATATTATTAAAGTAATAACGAAAAAACTACTACTATTTAAAATGATAATAAGAAAAATACTACTATTAATAATAATAATGAAAGCGAAATCAATAACAATGAAATTAGATGGTTTTCTTAACAAGAAAAACAACTAGTGTAAGTGGAAATTTCTTACCTATACATCTGCCCCTTGAGCGCACTGTAATCTGTTTGTTGGAACGACAAGCAGCCAATCTCATCAAACAATCGTTAGTATAAGTGACGTAGTCTGACCCACACACTTGGTTGATAACTACTGGACAATTAGTGTTACAGACACAAACAGCGTTCTGCCCTTCGGCCTTACACATGGAGTATGGTCTTTGACACCGCTTGGTGTCGCATGGATCTAAACAAAGGGAAATTATGAAACACTTTCAATGGATTTGATAGAGCGCTAGCCTTAATCTTTTTGTTACAATTTTGTTAAAGCCCTTAACTATAAACTTAATCATCACACTAGTGTTCAGTAAACTTCTGTATTGTTCAACAGTTTGGTCCAACAATTTGGATAAATACTTGTAACTTGTCCAGAACTTTGTTGACCGCATAATGTAAGTACTAGTTGAACAAGGAAAAAAGACGACCAGTTGACAAAACCAACATTATTTCCAAATCCACTACTGTCTCTGAACAATTTTTAAATGCCAATCACTCTGCCTCTGACATGCTTCTGATTCCCATTCAACAATTCTACTCTTCTCGAGATTCTATTCGCAAAGCTAGAGAAGCATTCTTAATAACCAAAGCTAATACTTTAGCCTAACGGCTTAATAAAACTGACGAAACCTACTAATCTGTTATGAGGTCTTTTCATATTTTTCTTTATTTTATTAACTGGTAATAAAAATTTTGCTTTTACATGAGAAACGGACTGGCCCGGTTCAGTGGGATCCCACTGACAGCTGTCGAGATCTCGGCATGGCGGGCCAGACATAACCTCATGTAAACATGCTATTCCGGCAAGGTGGAACGAAAAATAATTACTGCCCATGCGTTCGTATTTCAAAAATCTAGAAAAATCAGAAAGAAAGCCTATTTATTTTCAGAAAGCCAAATGTTTCTACTCATGTACAACAAAGAAGTTATTTTTATCAAATAATAATTATCTGTCCGAAGCATCGCTGTTAAAAAATTTTAAAAATAACGTGTTTTAAAATGTAAACAAACTGACTGTTTGTATAAAAATGAAGAGGAATATGTATATCGCAGTACTTCCCAAAGCAGTGCTTGAACAAAAGTGAGAAGATTGATTGCCATATATGTTTAAATTTCTTGTTTTGCTAGTTGTCCGTCCATTTTGTTATTGATTACATAACAAAATACGTCCCGGTGTGCCGGGACAAGATTCTCCCAAATAAACACACGATAATTCATTTCGCTCAAACGGACGAGACCGGTTCACCGGGCTCATATAAACAGGTCGTTAGAGGTTTTAATTACTGATATCGCTCAAGTCATCGTTTCTGTAATTGTTATCATTATTATTATTATTATTATTATTATTATTATTATATTTATTGTAATTATTATTTCTAAATCTTTAGTATATATAATCATTGTTTCTCAGTAAGTTTTGTGTTATATAGTGTTTTAAAGTAACTTTAATCATAACAATTTTTAGTTCTTAATACATTTTGCTATAGTGATAGAATGTAAAAAACATTGCCGGGTTTAAATATGTAAATACAAAAAGCTTAGAATTCTTCTGGTAGTAAAACATGAAAATATACATCTACAAAAAATGTTTATCTTTTTTTTCGAAATAATTTAATGGTTTTTCAAATGCAAAATTAAATGTGCTTTCTAACTGTCGGGCTTGACGCTCATTGGGTGGATTATGACCAGCGTCCTTGTTTATATAATTATTGTTCATTTTCTTCATTTGAAGGGTAAACTTAATATTGCAAAACAAAAAACTGTGCATTTGAAGCTGAATCTACGCCAGAAGGTGTCATGAGAAACAAATATTGCGTGTGGATTTAATTCGAATCTTTCGGATTGCCTCAAAGAAAAATAAGATTAATTATAATCGAAAATTAAGGCCTTCGTACCCAAGCAATTTCCATCGTATGCAACGTTGATGTTGGAAATACTCCGGCATGCCGCTTGCTCCATTTCACACTTGCTGTTGTAAGTGCGATAATCTGTGCCGCAAACGGGACGACCTA
>JAOBRD020688446.1:0-14699 GCA_027575215.2 Hydrozoanthus sils
GAGGGAGGGAGGAAGGGAGGAAGGAAGGGAAGAAGGAAAGGGAGGAAGGAAGGAAGGAAGGAAGGAAGGAAGGAAGGAAGGAAGGAAGGGAAAAAGGAAAGGAGGAAGGAAGGGAAGAAGGAAGGGAGGAAGGAAGGAAGGGAGAAAGGGAGGAAGGAAGGGAGGAAGGAAGGAAGGGAGGGAGGGAGGAAGGGAGGAAGGAAGGGAAGAAGGAAAGGGAGGAAGGAAGGAAGGAAGGAAGGAAGGAAGGAAGGGAGAAAGGAAGGAAGGGAGGGAGGAAGGGAGGAAGGAAGGGAAGAAGGAAAGGGAGGAAGGAAGGAAGGAAGAGAGGCAGGGAAGGAGAAAGGGAGGAAGTACAGACGAAGGAACAAAGAATCGAGGGAATGAAAGAAGGAAACTAGTTAATCAGAAACACAAACACGTAGTGGACAAATTTAAAAAGATGAGAAAGTAAGTGAAAAATCTTCGCCAGTCTTACTTTTTTTCGTTTTCTGGTGGCCAGTTGTCCTTTCCTGTATAACTCTCAACTGGTTCCAAGAAAAGAACCCTATGAAGGCTGAAAATGTAAAAGACTTTACTTATGAGTATAGACATTCTTTGGATTTCACATGCATGCACGCTCTAGTCCTCTGTATTTTTTTACTTCAAAAACTGCGTTGTTTTTAACATAGCCCTTTCAACAGATGTGGCATGAAATGGCATGGTCACATTTTTTTTCCCTATTCAACTGGAGTCCTAAATCAAAAATCTCATTTAAAATGACACACTATTCGAATTAAGATGAGTTAGGAATTGGTATGTCTTGTGCATGTGCACAAGAATTCATGGATTTTACATAATTAAAATACTATTATTTTAACTAAAATTAAATGTAATTGCCGAACATGCACACGTTTGGAAATACTTTAAACAGTGTATTTTCGGTAATGGCTGTTGTGTTTCACAGTTCAAAAATAATTGCTAGTACCAAACTATTTCTTATGAATGGGACGAGTTGGTCTCAAATTGGGACAAATGTTTTTGCATACTTGTATGCCTCCTGGACAACCAATAGAAAAATCTGACGGCTTCCAACAATCAATCCACCATTAGTCCTCTATGATGTTACCCAGAGTCTTCACAAGAAATTTTCAAGAGGGGTCCCAGGGACCCATGCATTCTTTAATTAGGGATCCCAAATAAACTACAATGGGTCCCACTTAATCAAGAAAAGAAGTTTTTCCCAGTATTAATTTTAACAACCAGTAACAAGGCCCTTGTTTGCACTAGTTGACTAAAATCCTCACCAGTTGACGAAGTAGGGCAAAGTTGTATGTTTAGGATTAGTTCTATCCAATTATCTGTCAACAAGTATTTGCGCAAGTACACCAACTACTGGAATCTGATTTTAAGCTTTCTTCGGTGATAAAGAAAGGGATAAGTTGCTCTGCTTGAACATAGTCTGTTAAGTTAAGTATATCTTACAATGGGTCATGGTATGTACAATATCTTCTGCGTCCCAGTGACGCACAGCATTTGAAGTTTTCTTTTGCGTTTAATATACAGTTTTTTGTGTTAATGAAAACCTTGCCCCTTTTTTTAGTTTTACCTCTATTTCATAATGAACCCAAACTGACTTACCTGCTTAGGAAATCCTTTGCTGTAATGGAAAACATTTTCGGTACAACAGTGTGCAGCCACCAAACTGCATCCCGTTGGATTGTGGAGACATTGTTTTGGAAATCGTGCAGCACTGTTAAATCTAAAAGCAAAAAAAGAAGATTTAGTTACATCACAAAAAAGGGTCACACCTTGCGTAAAATGGTTTGGTATTAGTTTTCTTTTAGAACTTTCTAAGTCTTCCAAGAATGACAACTTACCAAGACCTAATCCCCTTACAGCTCAACTGCCTTAACACAAAGAGCCACTAAGTATAGGTTAATTTTTTGTCAAAAGATTTTGTCCTTGTAATTTACTTAAAATGGGGAAAAGACGAAGTTCAGTAAATGTATGAAAGAATTATTTTAACAAGATTGGCTCATTCTTCATCTGCTGTGCCTCTTAAATGGACGAAAATCTGGTATGTCCTCTGTATTTCTGTTGTTCCTTACTTTAGAAGAAATGAATTAGCTTCTGATGTACTTACATTGCTCTCAAGTTTTTTTAGTAACTGGAAGGAAGTGCTCAACAAGTTGAATGCTCAGAAAAAATTCTCAGTCACTGACGGGAATCGAACCCGCAACCAGGGCTATGATTACTGATCACATGCTCTGCCCACTGAGCTACAGAAGCTCAAATGGGGAACCAAGTCACAGGTTTAAAGTTCTTGTCAATTCCTGCTTGACACTTTATTGTGTTGCAACTGCTTGTTCGGTAATCCGAGGGTTACAGGTTCCATTTCCGTCAGTGACTTAAAAATTTTTCTGAGCATTCAACTTGGGGAGCATTTTCCTCCTAACCTTAGAACCAAGATGCAAACTTCTATATGGAATCATTTGTTAACAATACATGTATATCTTAACAAATACATATATTTTTCTTTTTTTATTGCTGGATTAACAATTATGATTTTAATTTCTCTCAAATTTTGTTCATAATTACTTACCACTTACAATATCTATTAACAAGTACACACCTTTCTTTTCTCCTCTGTTGAAAGCGATGGCTGTATCTTTAACAGCCGAATTAACACTTAGCAACACTCCCATGCATATGAGATCCGTCAACGAGTTCAACATACGGTCCTAAACAATGGAAATTTTTGAAGTCATTTTAAACTTTGCACCAATGACATAAATCTTAAAAGGAAAAATAATGAATTCTTCTCTGTTTAAAACCTAATGGAAAGTTTTAGTTTTCAATGCCTGGTTGAGCCAAGTTCATCTGTCAATACTTATTTTTGAATGCTTGTGTTTGTTTTCGTTTTTCTACACGAGACTGTTAATGTCAGTGCTTAACTTAATTTGTTGTGCAAAGGCTATTTTCTTGTACTCAAATACCATTTAATACTATCTTCAAAGTCTTCTGTAAATTTGGTAATACAAACATCAAAACGGACTGTTGTGACTTTAAACTGTGTAACAATGTCGGTAGTGAGACTAAGAGAAAACCAAATGAGATCCAACGCCTTAAGTCAATCACAAAACAAAATAATATTGTTCCAGATTGTCAAGGTTTTGAACTTAAAACCACAAAAAGAGTTGAATAAAAGTGAAAGCTTTGTCATTAGTTTTTTTCTTCAAATAATCAACACTAGAACTGCCCTATCAATTCATTTTCAGAGTTCTTTTTTATAAAAAGTACTTTCCTAATTAAATATTTCAAGCTGTATAAAAGAAAAGTAACATATCTCTCCTACTTTTTCTATACTATTTTTCACTGAAATTATGCATTACTGTCTAGAATCTCGGCTAGAGCCAGCATCTGGCTGATATTTTTCTGTAGTGTTTGAAACTATAGGGAAAAAAGTGTAATTTCTAGACACAAAAAAAAAGTTATTGTTTTTAATACCTTTTCCTTTAAATGTAAAAGCTTTAACTACATCATAGACTAGACTAATTGCCGGTTTTCACCTGACATCATAGCAGCCATGTTGGTGTCTTTGAACAAAAGAATTTTAAGTTTTTCTTTTGTGTAGGACACCAACATGGCCACTTCGTTTTTCGTCAGTGACTTCATTTTAACTACACATGTAGTGTAAAAATCTAAGGAATGTTTAAATGACCTTGTAACATTTTTTAATTTTCGAAGAACTTTTGAAATGTTTTGCCTTTTTGAATATATGTATCATTACTGTTCAGTGAAAGCGTGCTTAGAGTATTTCTTGAGGGTTGTAAAGGCCATGACCTCTATGTACCTTGAGAGAGCTGTCCATGTCCCTAAACTGAGATTCTGTTCTTTCCTGCATAAATCCTCTACACAAAGCCACAAAATCAATTTCATGCCTCAGAGCTCTGGCGATTTCCCTCATCAATGCTCTTGATGCTCTCAGGTAATCATCTCTGCATGATACAAATAAATATCGAAGATAACATGGTGGCGCACAGAGAGTAGCCAGCCTTTTAGCCATTAAGCAAGGGCCTAACTGGAATTTCTGTATTTATCAAAGCATTAGATTTGGGACGGTCATGAAGAAAACTAGTAAAGCCAATTGTTGTTCAGGCATTGAAAGAAATAACTTATATGCACCTCTGTAAAACTGGGCATAAGTGGGAAAAGGGGCTGGCTTTGACCTGGGGCCCTGTTGTTCAAAGGGTGATTAGCACTAACCAAGTTAAATGTTTAACCTATGTTCTTGTTGACATTGAGGAGTTTAAGATACCACGACGACAACATTGATTATGACAGCTTTCAAAAAAGACACTTCTTGCTTGCGTTTCTCAATCACTTATGGCTAGTTTGCTTTCTTTTTTGTCTTTAGTTGAAGATTGTTAAAATTTTCTGTAGGTCGTTCTCGCAGCCATAAAAACTTAAACAGAAGCTTTTCAAGCTGTAATTTTCAAGATGACAGCAGACAGGTGACCTGCACAGTGTATTCCAATGCGCATGCATCTATTGTGTTCACTACTGTTTTCTACTGTCATCATTGGTGTTGCCACACTCGTATCTTAAACTCCCTCTTAGACACTCAACAACATTGACGACAACAGCTTACAAAAAACGTTTTTCTTCCTTGCCTTTTTCGACGATGTATGGCTAGTTTGATTTCTTTTTGTTTGAGTTACACTTTGTGAATAAGTAAAAGATGAGTGTTTTTGACAGATGATTAAGTTTTACTAGATTTATTGTAGGTTGTTCTCATACTTGCAAAAACTTCAAAACCGAGCTTCCACATTGTAATTTTCAGGACGATGGTAGCAGGTTACCTGCACCATGCATTCCAATGTACAGCTACTGACTGATCTAAGCTGTAATTGACAAGCCTTTTTTAAAACAGTATTTTGAAATAACTGTTAGTATAGGTAATTGCATGGGCCGAGTAAAATTATGGATTAATTTCATGAGTGTTTTCAACTTTTTCCAAAAATTTGAAAAAAATGAAAACACAAGTGATATTAATCCTAAATTTTATGTGGAACCAGGCAACTACATGTTTATGACATCGAGGGCAAGATTCTTCATTCTCCGCAGTATGGTATCCCATGAGAATGAGTTGCATAACTTAACTCATTTATCCCAAATTTCTTTGAAAAATGCTGGAGATGTGATAAAATCCTGGCAATCTCTTGGAAATTATTTTTAAAGCTTTTTTTATGATTTTTAAAAAAATTTGGCGGCATTCGGAAACGTTCTAAGGCATTTTTGAGACTTTTTAAAATTTTCGGAAAATCTTAGGAAATTTTCGGAAGTGTACCAGCGACCAGTTAGTGCTAAGTATTTGAATTAAGAAAAAATGCCCCCGCTGTTATCCAATCAGCTCGAAGTAATTTTGCCCTCTATGTTATAAGTTAAGAAAAGGTTAACTTGCATCTGTTATACTACTGCTTGAATTCTGGGTTAACTCAGGGTTTAAAACTAACCAGCCTTTGAACAACTCAGCCCTGATGCAAATAAAAAACTATGCTTTATTAGAAATACTGGTAAGTTGTTTCCACTGCTACTTCTTCTGCTACTTCCACCTCATTAGAATTACTATATTTTTGCTTAAAGATACTGTTACTTTGATTCAAAAGATGATCCTGACATACAGTAAAATTTCTACTCACTTGTTTGTCAGAAGATCTTGAAAAACCATAGCAAGAAGCTAGAAGAAAATGAAAGCATTGTAAGTCTCGTTAAAATCAAATATTACAGAATCAAAAGAAGTCGAAATGATGAAGTTCTTATCATCTTCACACATCTTTCGAAGTTTAACTACCATATTTCACTGTGTATATAAGTCGACACCGTGTATATAAGTCAACACCATTTATAAGTCGACACCATGTATAAGTCAACCCCCCATTTTGCAGCCTAAAAAGTGCAAGTTTTAGAGTTCCCGTGTATAAGTTGATCTCAATATTTTGCAAGATAAAAATATCAAAAATCAAAGTTTGTAACAAAAATTTGGGAAAGAAAAAAACTGCAATAACACGCAAATTATACAGTGAGTGAAGTAGGTAATTATTAGTCATTTCATTTTTTATGATAATCGATTGTTTGTACACAGTATACTGCAAAGATCACAGAATTCTTTCTTGCTTCAAGTACTTATCATCTAAATGCTGGTTTTAAACGTTTTTATAGAGTTTTAAGGGGTGTTAAAAAAATTTCATGTTTTGATCCGTGTATAAGACGAGTGTGATTTTTAGATGTGAGTTTTTGGTGTTAAAAGGTCAACTTATATACGGCAAAATACGGTAAGTGCTTTTTGGAGTACTGTTTGAATGGCTTTTTGATGAGGACATAAATGACATTCAGACTTGTTCGAACGACTTCTAAAATAACATAAATGATTTTCAACTAGTTCAAGGGTTCATTAGTCTTTTTTTTCTACTTTGGCCAAAAGAATGAAGTCTAAAGCAAACTGACCAGAGACTGAGAGTGAAAGAGTTAAATACTGTACTTGATCATAACAAGCCATGTTAACACTACTGCACCTTTGCTGAAGTTTCTGTTTTATACTGTAACATAACCCCAAGTAAGGCCATATTACAAGGGTTACGGCTATTGGACAGCTCATTATAGATCACATGCTTCATCACTGTATTCAGATTTTCTGTATGCTGACTTAGCATCTCTCTAAAGAGAATAAATAACAATAATGACTGTTGTGAATAATAATAATGTTGTTAATAGTGATCATTAACAATATCGACAATAAAAATGATAAAAAATAATATTAAATAACACTGTTATCATTTTATGATGTTTCATTAGCTCTCTTTATTATTTTGTTTTTGTGACAGACCAACAAACTTTAGAAAGATTTTTATGTATGAAAAAACTGGGTACATTATCGAGCACTAAAACTTCCTAACTTACATTTTTCTTTTTGCATTTGGAGTTGAGTTGTTAATAATAACCAGATAGTAAAGTACCTTGGCAAGAAGTGCAAAGTTAAAAAATACAATAAAATATTCATATTATCTTATACATCACTGTACAGGGAAGGTTCAAGGTGGAGCCACCGTATTTCTCAGTGTGTAAGTTGACGCATCATATGAGTCAACCCCTAATTTTTGCCTTAAAATCTCATACTTCTGCAATATTCCTGCGTACAAGTCAACCCTTTAATTTAGAAGTATTTTATTCACAAATTGTTCTAGTAGTAGTTATTTAACCAAAGTTTTTATTTGCTTTTCGTGAAAATACTTTGATCTGTTTCGTGCATGCATGCAAGTGAGTATAAAAACTCAAGGGCAAGACAAACAAACACATCACGACAGTGTCTCATTTTTGGAAAAGATGAAACTTACAGCATGGGAACGAACCAATTTGATATGACAAGTAAAAGTGAAATGTACATGTATTTCCCGTGTGCTTTGCGGTTTGCTCACAAACTTGTTTTACTATAATGTATTTAAGCATGTCTTGAATAAATAAAGAACTGTCGAATTTACACCCGACATTATTTTAACATTATTTGGGTCTCAAAAAATTGACTTATACACCGAGAAATACGGTATGGACTACCATTTTGATGAATAGTGTGAGAGCTGAAATAAATTGTTGAGTGAGGAGAATATTGAGTACAACTCTCCTGACCAGGCAAAAGTTATGCCTTGACTTGAGGACGGTTCAAATGGCAATTCTCCATCAAATAATTGCAACATTAATTTTAAACTTCTCTAGAAAACCCAAACTTCTTAATTTTTCCTTGAAATTACTAATCTTCCCCCTTAAAAACTAAAACTTACAACTCCTCCAAAAAACCTGAAAATATTTAAGACACTTCCTATTCAATAAACCAGTGATTCTATGATCAGATTTTCTAAATTTCAAACTGCAATTGAGTTTTTAGTATGTTAGTATTTTCATTAATTGGCTCCCTGACACTTTTAGCTTTTTAGTTATTTCAGGGAGCCAGTACCTTTTCTTTTTTAGCTATCACTGTAAATAATATGCACATTATGGTACAAATAAATCTAAGGTTGTCTGTAGGTTTGAGATTTTATCCAAAAGTTTAAACATCACCCAAAGCTGCCAAAAAGTGTGCTTTACCCAAAGCTCCCCTCCCATAGGATTTCAACAGACTAACAAACCTGCCTTTTAAAATGAATTAAAAGAGTGTCAGCCCTATAGAAACTACCTTCTAAGGTCCAACAGTTGACTTATCTTCAGTTTAGAACTCTCACCTACCACATTGTCTATTAATGTTTACGTTTATAAGGTTGCTGACTGCTAATCCCAAATCTTGCTATCCAACTACTTCAAATCATTTTAAAAGCCATTGAGAAGAAGCAGAGTAAACTCACCTTATACAGGCAGTGTAATGGTTCGTTAGTGGCTTGGTCTTCAATCTCATTCTTATCAAGTTGCTTATCACTTCAATATCCTCATGGCTGTGTGTGTTACAGTTTAATGCCAAGGATGACAACAGTTCTTGTGCTGGACGGGTTAACTGGACATCATGGAAATCAATTGCAAGTTGTGTTTGAGATACCAAGCAATGTCATTAAATTTTCACTTAGTACTACAGATGAACACATGATTGTACAGAAAACCCTGTTACCCATAAGAACATGTTCTTTTTTGGGGGCTGACTAGGTTCACAAGTAAAATGTCAGAGGCTCACCAGGGCACAAAAATGCTTCATGTATGAATTATAAATATTATGGAAAATAGGTCAGAATAATGTGCACTCTAACAAGCTATACAGCCAAACTCTCTAAGACGGACACCTTCAGGACTGGCTTTAACTGTCCCTTTTAGGGAGGTGTCCATCTTCTAGAGACTTAAAATACAGTAAATGACTGAGAAAACACACGACAGGGACCAAGATTTGGTGTCTGTTTTATACAAGGTTCTGTCTTATCTGGGTGTTCATCTTGAGGAGTTTGACTGTGATTCTAATTCTTTTACAACTGAATATATGTGACCGTCCTTGGGATTTCGTACATTAACATTGTGGAGCTTAATGGGTTGAAACTAATGGGTAGCATATTATTTTTCTAACAGTTTGAATGCTTTCTTTAACACTATTAAATTTCTAACAGTTTGCTTTAACATTCTAACGGTTTGCCTTAATGTTCTAATGGTTTGGCTTAACGCTCTAACAGTTTGTCTTAATGTTCTAATGCTTTGCCTTAATGTTCTGATGGTTCACTTTAAGGGTTTTTATTAAACGGTTTGACTGAATGACGATCTAATTACTTGCAAACATGGGTCATTCAAATGAAATTTTTTTTTCAAACGAATTCTCAAAAATCATTTGTTTAGCACTCACCGGAAATTTGAGAAATGGCAAAGATATGCACATACAGTAATTGTCAATTGGTCTTCACGAGACTTTAGAAGCTCTTGTTCAACTCAGTTTTTTCAGCTTTAAAGCTCAGATAAAACTTTTGGCATTTCATTGTTTATGGAAGTTAAAAGATCGAAAGTCACAACTGTACCGAGAAACGAGTCAGCTAGCTTGTGATTAGGAACCTGTCAGCTATCGAAGGTCAATCCAAGGTCAACAGACGGTATTGACAGTTTATCACTGCCATAGCCCATTTACGGTTGCTTTTGAGGACAAACTTTATAAAAATACTCAGGCTAGGATTTTCTTAATATGCAAAGATTTAAGACAGCGTGCTACATTGGTGAGAAATTTAAAATTGCCACAGCAAGGGAAATTAAGTCATTCAAGAGACTTGCTGTTGATCAATGATCGACATTTAACAGGTTTCAAAATCTCTTGGCAAAGGTTCAAGAAAACATGTTTTTTTGGAGTTGGAAAAGTCGATTTTGATTGAAAATATTAAAAAAAAAATATTCTTACTGCTTGCAAAATAAAACTGACAGCTACAAGGACAATAGGGAATACTTCTGCATGTTATAGTGAACTGCATGAACAACCCACATGCCGCCGAACAACAAGTTAATTATGCATAAATATAATTGTAGTACTGAATGCAATGAGAACGGCCTTAAAAATAATTTTCAGTTCCAACTCCTTGAGCAAAGAGTGGCTGGATGTGAAACTTTTTTATATATGAGTGTCTTTATATTGATCTTTTTGTGAATTCAGATTCCATATTTACGGTCAAATAACATAAAGTTGTTTTTGTGTTTCACTGTCAATTTGCTATGGCACGCACAAGTGCAGCAGACCATGAAAAAAGAAACTGTTCCTGTAGCAGGATTTTAATCGCGTTTTTGTGAAGCAAAACCTTAAGAAGATAAACGTCAACTTTTTAGTTTCAAGTTCATGGTCTTAGTATCATTCTCTAAGCTGCAACCTGCAGGTAAAATCGCAGTCAAAAAACTGGTTTATCAGTTGAAGAAAATGCTTGGATGTTTGCCAGTAGTGTTGTTGCAGTGTTCAGAGAGCACAACCGGAGGAGCTTGTTCAGAAAAACTGTTTAAATAACAGCAATTTGACAAAACTCGTACTACATCAACTAATGGAGTAACAGCTTTCTTTTTCATACTGTATCTAACTCTTTAGTTTGAATATCTAGCATTTTTTCCAACGCTTTGAACAACCTGAGATAATGCTCTAACAGTTTGCCTCAACGTTCTAACAGTTTGCCTTAATGCTCTAACAGTTTGTTTTAACGCTTTAACAGTTTGTCCTAACATTCTAATGGTTTGCCTTAACGCTCTAACGTTCAGCGGTAAAATTCTAACGATTTCCTTAATGTACAACTCATAAACTTGTTATATAATGTTGTTATATATATGGTGTAGTAGCCAACACAACTGCCTAGTGACCAGAGATATTTTAACCCAATCTAAATATATGCCCAAGTTTCACTATTTACATGGCATCTATATAGTATTAGATCACCTTAGGATTCTGTAGCCACATCTCGATCCGCTGTGATACTAGCAGTCGTACTTGACTGTATCCACAGGCAACTGTCAACAGTCTCAACAAGTTGCGAGAAATATTCTCAACAGTCTGTCGCCTTGTCAGCTGATCTTGAACAAGTTCAAGAATGTAACTCTGGATGTTGTGTTTCACAGAAGATGAAACAAACCTAAAAATATAAAGCTGCAGTCTGTATACAACTGTAAATAATGTAACATCACATTTATTTAGTATAAATTATACAAAGTTTCAAACACAGGCTTCCAAATCTTAATAAAAGCTAACTCCTTTCTCAAGTCTAAGTGGCTCATTAGGCTGGCATCTCCAGTTTCTATAGTGCTAAGCAAATGAGAGAGACTCCCCTGGGCAAGGACAAAAATCCATCACAGGTTAGCCCCCGGAATAACTGGTATTACCCTCATTCATACAGCTGAGTCAACTGAAACAATTCAGCTAAAGTGTCTTGCTGAAGGGCACAAAGTGATCTACTTGGGAACCTAGGATATGAGTAGAACATGAGTAGAACATGTTACCCACCAAGGTCAACTTAAACTGACTTTACACAGCTAGACTGCTCACTGGTTTTCATCTAGTTTATCCAACATAAAGGTGTACAATACTTGTTCCTCAACAACTAGTGGTTCAAAAAAATACAGTACAATTTATTTATCCCTCATTCTAAAGACCCTTTAAATAACAACTATTGTTTAATCCTAAAAGGGTTCTAAAACACTGAACTGAATTCCAACACATTATTACTGACAGTATCTCCAATCAAACAAACTTGATACAAGTCATAGCCAGTGCACTTCACAGTACCTTTGCATTACAACATTCAGTTCATCTTCGACTGTTGATGCTGTCTCTAACTCTTCAAGGATAACATCTTCATCTTCCTTTGCAGATGCCCCTGCACCAAGTGGAGTGCTAGATGCTGAAGAACTAGAGGATCCACTGATGGTTACCGCTGGTGCAGCTGCAGACTGTTCTGCCTGAGGCATTTTACCTTGTGCTGTTTCGGGCTTTGGAGTGGGCATCTTGGTGCCAAACGCTGTCAGGATGTTGTCAATGAAACATCGGCAATGTTCATTGTCTACCCATACCCTATCACCAAGGGCATCCTCAACATAAACCCTAACAAACACCTCTGGCCACTGGTTGTCATCTTGGAAGACATACATCAAGGTGTTACAAGCCATGATGGCAATAAGAGTATTGATGTTCTTGGTGGTTTTGATATTGAGGGACACATCTCGCTTGAGGATGCTAGTTAAAGCCTGTGGGCAAAAATATTATATTAGAAAAAAATATGAAAAACTGAGGCCTCATACTAGGCCATAAGATGGCTTACTTCTTCAGTGTATTTTGTGCAAGTACAGAAACTTACTACAGTGCAGTCCAATTAAAACCAACCCCAATATAACAAAGCCCCTATTAAAACAAACTTTTTTTGGCCCATGGATCAAAATTACGGTAATTTATATCGGTAAAATCCCAGATATAAGAAACCCCATTATAAAGAAAACAATGGTATAACAAACTAAATTTTTAGGTTCCAAGGTCAACTTTACCCCGATATACATAACAAAGTTTACAAGACAAGTACGTCAAATATTTTGACATACTGTACTGAAATTTCCAGTCTTGATAATGTCTTGATTTTACTGTTTCAAATTAATATTAATTTTGTAAATTTTGTTTTATAATGTATAAACCAAGTAAGGATCATTGGTATAACAAATTATTTCGTGTTTTCTCCGTAACTTCATTGTATCAGGGTTTTCTATATTACGAACCACTGTGATAACAAAGTAAATTGCCTGGTCCCGTGGCTCTTCAATATATCTGGCTTGCACTGTACATAACAATAGGTAACTGCAAGGACAATGCTTCCAGCACTTTATACTGAGAGTGAGAAATTTCCAGGTGTTGTATAAAGATAAAGTTTTAGTTCCGGTCCACCATATTAATTTTTATCTTTCCATCCCTAAGAAAGCTTCATATAATGAGTTTGTAAAATCTCGCAACTTATATCCAAATTTTTCTCTGAGTGGTTTGGAAGAATAACTATGTGTTTTACAAAATTAATCTATTCATTTCTTTTATTTTCATTGAATGGGTACAATAGATTCATGCTTTTCATACTGAACCATCTAGATTCATATTTTCAAATAAACTATAATAATTTATATTTACAGTATGAAAATGCTGATCATATTAAACTTATTATTTACATACCTCAACAATTCGCTTGGATGTAAATAAATCTGGTCTACTTTTAGCCAGGTACATTAAGCTTAAATAGGCCATTGAATCTGGCTTGGCTCTGTTGCTCTTCAGGTTTCGAATTGCTCCAAGAAGCAGAGCATCAACTCTCAATTTGTTTCCTTTTTCCTCAGCTTCCAACACATGCTCTTCTAGCTCAGATGGATTCACTACAACAGCAATTTATTTGTAACAATACAGCACTATAGTTATCATACTGGTGTTTAGTTTAAGTTAATTAAGGGATCGTGCATTTTTCTCATCGTCTGAAATCATGAGTGTGCAACATTTTTCTGTATGTTTTGAGATAGCAATGAGTGGAACAAAATCTTCTTGTAATATAAAGAATTGGTGCTGACAAAGAGGAGAATAGATAATCGTAAATGATTTTACAAGATATATATTTAAGAATAAATTATATGTCACTTCAATCACACAGCATCTTCTATATAACCTTGATTTGTAACAAACAACAGGATTTGTAACATCAAGCAGATTTGCAACAAAAATCAATAGAACATGTAATAACAACAGAGTTTGTAATAAAAATCAACAGGATAATTATGTAATAAAATAGCCAGCCAGATTTGTAATAAACTTTCAACCAGATTAATTGTAATAACATACTTAAACGGATATGTAATAAGAACTTTAATATCAACAGGATTTGTAATAATGATACTAAAGATGGGAAGTAACTTAATTTTATACTGTTTTGATGTGCATTTTCTCAAGGATATGCACTATTTTCCCAACCAAAAGTTTTAAGAATTATCAAAATGCCTTATAAAACAATTTGAAACCATTTTATGCAGCTTTGGTATCAACTGAACCATCAACCATTAACCAAAGGCAAGTGTAAGAAAAATCCAAAACCCAAAAAGAAAAAACCCAAAGTTGCCTCAAATGGGAAATATGCATGTGTTCCATAAAATATAACATGTTTTGATCTTAAGGAGATAAATAATACCTTCAACTGGTGTTATTGATGAAGGAGAGCCATAAAAACTGCTCCCACTATGCTTTCTACCACTGTCAACATCAGAAGATTTGAGGCCATGAGAAGAATAAGTTGGTGATCCAAGTTTTGGTCTCTTTGAGGCGCCCAAAGGAGTCAAAGGACTGGCAGGTTCCCGTTTTCTCTCAGGAATCCCTAGTGGCTTCTTAGGGGGCAGTGGCTGGGGTGGCTTTAATGGCTGTAAGGGTTTAAGTTCACTCTCTGGTCGTGAACCCTTTGGTCCCAAGGCAATTAAATCACCGGTTGGCTGGTGGCCTAAATTAATTCAAGATTAATCTTCTTTTCAGTACTAAATTGTATTAATCATTTACCCAATGGCTAGAACACACTTTCTTGAGTTCTTTAATGTGTGGTAGTAGGTGAAGAAAGTGCAGATGACAAATTTAACCTTTTTTGAGCTTGATACAAAATTTATAATAATAATAATAATAATAATAATAATAATAATAATAATAATAATAACAATAATAATAATAATAATAATAACAATAATAA
>JAOBRD020688555.1:4168-14698 GCA_027575215.2 Hydrozoanthus sils
TTGATTAATTTCTGTTTCATAAGTAAGACAAGTTCTCTACAGCTTCAACCACATATATCAAATTGCAATCCTGTTTTCTCTCTATACTTTTTAAACCAACAACGGTAAGCATCAAACGTATTGCTCAACCTAGTCTAGTACTAATCATGAAGACACAGACTGCAAAATTAATTTTAACCTTATCTAGTTAGTAAAACCATGTTTTAGTTATCATAAGGAGGATACTTTTGGGAGGGGTTTCAAAATTTTACCATTTTTGGCTTTCCCTTCGAAACAGTTCCGGAGTCACGAGTTCTTAACTAATGCTCCATTAGGAACTTGGGGAATGGAAAGAAGGTGAATTGCAAATATATTTACAATTTATAATTTTTAAAACTCTACAGCACCTTAAACTACTGCTACTCTTAACAAGCTTCCAGACGTATTTCATTTTCTCGGGTTTCCTCATTCTATTCTCGCCCAGTGAAGAGAACACAAAATCTGCTCTCAGTGCATCTACGAGCATGACGACCAATCTGTCAAATTTTGCAGGCAAGGGCGAGCCTTTCCCTTGTTTCCCTGGTTCTGCAGGGAGGTTTTCCAATGTGGCAATTCCATCCAAGCCTTTCTTTATCGGAAAAAACCCTCGTAGAAAAAGCACAAGTCCACAGATTTGACAAAACAGTACCAACAAGATAAAGCAATGATGTGATAGAAACTTCATTTGTATTCAGCAAAAATTGTTTGGGTATAGCTTGCACTCCTTAAACCATTGTTTAATTCAAGAAGGTTATTTTGATCGAAACCTTCACCTCTTGCCACAAATGTTCCTTCATATTCTGTTATTAATTCCGTCGAAACTTCAAAGAAGCAGCCATGACAGTTTGAGCCGCCATTTTCGGTCAGCGGTTCAACCCTAAAACATGCGCAATGGGTTTTTAGATCAGCTTGCCAAAATGGCGGACAACATGGTAAATTTTAAACTGAACATCAACAAAGAGTATGCCAAGAAACTCCACAAAAGGAAAGAGAAAGCAGAACTTGATAGCTGTAGGTTCACATCTTCAAAGCAATTCTTTTTTGGATGATTGAAGTTACAAGTGCTTCATTTGATAACCATCTATCTTCGCATTTTAGTAAAACAAAAATATGGTGATGACAACGTTGATGAAGACTCTAGTTCGTCAGAGTCAGAGGATGAGGACGCGCGGGTATGTTGACTTTGATAAATTTACTTTGGTTCTTGTTTCTTATGAACATGTTAAAACAATGAGTGGCACCCGGTTTGCGCCGTGGTAGAGTGTAGATAATTCAAGTGTGTGTTTGTTCTTCTCCCACGTGTAACGTTTGACTCGCTGATCGTATGAAACAGAATATTTATTGAACGAAAGTCATTGTCTGCTTGGGTAATAACCAAATAAAGCTATGAGTAGCTCTGTGAACTTAAATTTCATCAATTTTTTGTTAGTGTCGTGCATATATATGGCAGTCGCCATCTCGACCAGGTCTCCAGTAATGACGAATGTGTGCTCTTGCAGACGCACATCGCAATTTTTCATCTTAATTAGTGTGTGTTTACGTTCTTAGGGTAATTTCTCATAAAATTACATGGTTCAAAATGCAAACCCACCTTTTTATTGAAAAAGTCATGTACTAAACTGAAATGACAAAGTCAAAATCAGAATCACAAGGCAGGCCATTAGTGAACATCTGTGTACTCATTACTGGGGCATGTTTGTTGGCTGATCATTGACAAATTGCAGTAGGTATCACTGCTTTTGCAGAAATTTCCAAGCCTACGACATCTTGTATGGCAAAATTTGCAATTTGTTTTATTTCATCACTAAAGGATAGTGTGCAGCATTAGACCTCATTCCCTGTTTCACACCAGTTTCTAGGGTTTTTAGACTTTTCTTGTGTTTGTATGTTAAGTATTTCTGATGTACTGCTAGTATATTAACATCAGGAGTTTTTATAGAAGGCAGCACCTGACGGTGGACCATTGTCTAATTCATCATTGGCCACTGGCTGCATCAAAACCTTGAACAAAATAGGTATAAAAATGGAACTCCCAATATGACAACTTTATATATAAAAGCCTCCCAGTTCAAAAGTTAATGAATCCCTGTAACATTAGTTCCTTTTTGCTCATTGTTTTTGTATTATTGCCAATTTAATTTATGCCTGGCCCAATAAAGCTGTTAAAGACAAAAAGGGTGATTAGCTTTTGCTCATTAACATTGAAATGTGATGTTGCAGGAATTGACCACACAAAAGGAGAAAGATTTTTTGAAAGTTCTTTCACTTATTAAGAAAAAAGATCCAAAAATATATGACAAGGACACACATTTCTACCACAGTGACGGTAAGCTCTGTTTCCAAATAGTAAACACCTGATTAACCATCTGTACTGTTTGTTAACCTACACTAACTTGTAAATTAGATTTTGTTGGTGTTTTTAAAAACTATCTTCCTATACAAATATACTGTATATACCTTTAAACAGATTGGGGGTGAGCCATAGAGGCCAAATTCATCATCATGATTTTGAGTGAGCAATCACTCTGGTTCACCATCACTCGTGCAAAATTGAACTGAGAAGAGTGATTTTTTATTAAGCCTGTATTGTATGCTGCTTAGCTTGCAATATAGAATCATAAACAGAAGAAATTTGTTAGTTATTATTGATTGCATACTATAGTGACAAATTGAAACATTCAAAGACACAAAGGAGTAGGTTTTTTTGTTTAAGGTACATTTATAATTAAACATTTACTTTAAAATTTGAAAGTATTTGTCATAATAAGAAAATTAAGTAATTTGAATGGCCAAAAGTTGTGTTTAGTAGTTCTGTATAGTCATATGATTGTATGTAAATATGATTTATAAATACATGTAAGCTTTGAATGCTTGGTAGAGCTTGTCAATCTCTTGACAAGCAAAATAGAAAATAACTGTAGATGAGTTAGGGCTTAGGAGGCGTACAGTAAAGCTATAAGATGAACAATTTTAGTAGAAACCAACTAGCATACTATCACGTATGCTGCAATCTGATTGGCTAATGTACTTTAGTTACTGTCTATTGAGCGATTGACAATGAGTAGCGAAACTGCAGGTGTTTTTAAATGTCAAAAAACAATCATGGGAGATTCTTTAAACACTTGTGTTTACCAGTTTAAATTTGAAGGTAGTAATTAACTAATTAAAAACAATTAGACTACTCATTATTGTTTACTGTGAATCAAATAGCAAACTCGTTCCTTTATACCTCATCAACTATTGACTCGTAAAAAACTCCGTCTGCTAGTCTAGTTGTTGAGTTGCCCTGGGCTCAAACTTGCCACCTATACTCTGAAGTCCTTAATAATAGTATATGTACTATTATTTATTTTTCACTAAATTTCAACTCTATATGGGCCTTCTGGGTTTCAAAAGCCAGGCATCTTCACTGCAGGTTTTCAGACTATCAATATTCTTCTTCTTGGACACAATGCTTGAGTGTTTACATTTGTCAATCCTCATTTTTGACAAGAAACAGCACCCATCTCCAAGAAAAAAGTTATTTCATACTTTTTTTATTTATATTACAGTTTAATTTAGAAACTTGTATCTGTACTGTTATTAGGAACTTCAGAGTAGGTGGCCAATGCTACCAAAAAATGGATGTTGGCTAATAGATTTTTAGGACTTGTAGCCAGATGGCTATTACAAGATTTTGTAGAACCTTTGCAGCTGATTAACTATGAGTTCTTGTTTCTAATGAAATGATAAACAATGTAAGGAACATGTCAAATGATTCCTGTCTGCTTTCTTGGGGAAACAAATCTGGAAACAATTTATGCAGTTATTAAAAATAGATAAAATGCTAAAATTGTTTCAATAAAAGGTTAAAATCCAAATGTTTTTAATTTAAAAGTCATCGTCACCTGAAATGCCCCTGATGATGACTTCTAAGTTGAAATCGTTATGATTTTAACCTTTTATGAAAATATTTAAGCCTTTCATCTATCTTGATCAATTATAGTGAGTATTATGACAAATGCAATTGTTATTGTGTACACAGATACAGGTGCAGATGTAGTGCAGATTACATGTTGAAAATGTACATATGTCACTGCTGAAACCTGCACTACTTTAAAAGGCCACTAGATTTTTGCCTATTGCGAGCCCTATGTAGATGATTTGTTTCCAGATAGACATAGGTTAAAGTTAGACAATAATTATACATACAGTATGGATATATATAAGTTTTGGCCTCTATTTTAGTACATATTTATGGTGCTACATAATTAATATTGTTGAATCATATTCTTCTTTAGAAGAAGAATCTTCAGATGGAAATAAAGAAAAGAAAAAGAAGCCAATGTTTTTGAAAGATTATGAAAGAAAAGAGTTGATGGAAAAAGGAAGGTAAGTGTATACAGTATGCATTGAAATGATTATCTGGCTTGCCAAAGATACATGAAGATGTGTATGATTACAATTTTTTTCCTATTCGTCATGCTGTACATGAAAAAAATCGTGCCATCTTGTCATGTTGTCAAAATCTTGTAACTTACATGCACCAAGTTTTATGCAAATCTCCCAAAACATGTTTTGAAAACTTGAAAAGCTTATGTGTTTCAACAAAATTATGTCTTGCTGCTTTCAAGACCTTCTGTACAGAGTTCTAAGTAAGTTACTGTACAATTGTTCTCTTTATCTGCAGCAAAGCATTTGTCAGTGATGAAGAAAGTGAAGAAGAAAAACCCTTGAGAAAGATAAAGAAGGTTTGAACAGTTGCAATTGTTTTTATTATGAGTATGGTTGAAACTGCTTTTTAACAAATGAGAACTTGGTATGTTTCTTTCAGGAACCTCAAACATATTTTGAGGAGCAGGAAGCTCTTAAAGAAAGGTAAAAATCTTGAGTTTTGCAATTCTGAAAGAATTTTTAAGTTTGTTTAGTATAACAGTACATAAAATCTAGGAAATGCAAGTTCAATTTATTTAAATACACAGCTGAACTGTTGTGTACTTTAACTTGTTAATGGTTATTTTCAAGAGTTCTTGTAGCTAAAATTGTTGATTGTTTCTAACAAACAATGTTGCTGGGAATCGTCTTACATTTGTATGTTACTTAATCCTTTCATCCTTCTGGGATAAAGGTACAGACTGTATTCTTGAAAGTTCTCCTCATACCTTTATCTTGGGCTTTTGAATTCCAATTGAGCCCCTTTTTCTGATGTCAGCCAGCCTTTTTTCTCTCTTTTTTTTTACAAACACAAAATCCACGATAGGCCTTTCTGGTTGATTTGTCATAACCAGTGTGGTAAAATATTTGAAGGTGTTTGCACTAAAACAGCACCAGTGATGATTTGGTCGTTTGATAACTTAAAGCCAAATTTCATTGACTCTAATTAGTAGTGCAGTAGCCAAGTGGTTTGCATGTTCACTCGTAATCTTTGGGTTGAGAGTTCTCAACCTGCTCCGACTACTGTGTAGTGTCCATGAGCAAGACACTTTAACCAACTTGTCCCAGTTGACTCAGCTGTATAAATTTATGAGTACCAGCTTCTGGGAAAGTGGAAGCCTGTTATTCACTTAACACTACAGAAACCAGAGATGATCAAAATGGGTCACTTAATGTTCGAGAAAGGATTTAGCTTTTATTTACTCTTGTAGCAAGAGTTTCCAAATTAAAAATTAATATTTTTTGGTAGTTTTTTTAAGGACTTGGAGAATATACTGTATATGCTTTAACCTCCATATAGATGTTGAAGATGATGTGGCAGGATAACTCTTGAAATATCAGCTTTCTAATTTACTGTCAATTTTTCAGTCAATCTTAGAGTTATTGGACTGAAGGAGAGTAATTTGGTGAAAAAGAACTCCAAATGGGAATTAAAGTATTTTTGCTCATTGTAACTCAAATCAGAGCCCCTTGGTTCAGTTAATGGTGTAGATTTAAATTTCTTACATCAATTAGTTTCAAAGATGCCCTTAAAGAAAGTGATGAAGAAGAGGAGGACTTTCTCAAGGTCCGAATAAAGACAGAAGATGAAAAACAAGAGGAAGAAACTGCATACATTGAATGGTTGAAAGGGGAGAAAGAAAGAATAAACACGGAAGAAACAAGGAACATGGTACTTAAAGACAAAATTATGTGTGTATATTTACCTCTCGAGACATATTGCACACAACTTTGTTTAAATAAATTTTATTCTTAAATTGGCCATCCAGTTTAGTTGGTCTGTCAGTCAGCTTAATTTCAGTCAGCTTAAACTAGGATCTTTTGTCCATAGTCAAACTTGAACTTGGGTCATCATGAGTAGGCCAATGACTTTGAAAGATATCTGTTGATGTTTCGTTTTTCAATTGGTCTTTGAATAACGGAGCCCAGAGTGGTAAGGTGTATTGAGACTCTTACTGATGCCATGTTAACTATTTTGCCGAGTTCCCTCACAATTTCCCCCTCGAAGTTCCGTTCTCAATCTGAGTGAGTTGTACTTGTGAAATCATTCCTTTTCCCTCCAGTACTTTGGCAGTTGCAACTGCGAGTGTAAATTTCATGAATAAATCAGTCAATACCAACATATTTTGTTGGCCAGTTCGAAGGGCTTGAGAAGAGTGAAATCAGTAGCAAGAATTTGAAATGGCTTTGTAGCTAATCAGGTTTTGTGTTGAAGTTATGATATGTGGACGAGGCATCTTTTACAAACACATCTTTCACAGGCCTTGATCCATTTGGCCTGCAAAGTGACAAAGTGGGTTCGAGTTCCTGATGTTCCATATCCACATTTAGGCTGTGGAGAACTTTACTCTTCAGAGATTCGCGTCACACTAACTGCTCAATCTTCTGTTGCTTTGCGTCATTGGAATACGATACAACAGCAATTTCTCCCTCCGAATTATAAGCCACTGTTCACAAGTGCTCCTGTACCTGTTGAAATTACGTTCCATTTTACAGTACTATTGTAGGTTTCGCACCCAGTGCCAATGGTTCAAAAAGGCCTTGATTGATTGCTCATTCTTCTGCGTTGACCTCACTTCAGCATTGATGTATTTTGATGTATGAGGGTTTTGCAGCAACATCCACATCTTCAGAGATGGCGTCAGCTCGATTGACATTGCACCCTACATCAAAGTGACTGTTGTGATAATGGAGGCACTTCGAATGCCCTAGCAGTCAATGAGAGGATTCTATGAATTCAACTTTTCGGACCTTTTCAATTTCAACACTATTGAGACTTTTCTTGGTCAATTTTTACCCCTTCTGCAGACAGTGTGTGACCAAAAAAGATCTTTTATGACTCGGGAAGGTGCATTTTCCTCGTTTTAACTTCAGGTCATGTTCTGCAATTCCTGTGAGTACCTTGTCAGGTCTCCCCGGGTGTTCTGCCATGGTCTTGGAAGACAATTATTGTGTCACACAAGTAGACAAGTAAAAGCTAAAAACTTTTGTTTGCTCAAGTAACTTTGCATAAGGCGACAGAAGGTGGCTGGAGCATTTGTAAAACCAAAGGGCGTTTCGTAATACTCATACCTATATTGGACAACACAATAACAACATGAGCACTCACGCAAAAGCGATTACGAAACACTTTGCACATCGAAAGAAGTATGAAAACCAAATGCAAACTAAACCATGATATCATAGGAGTAAGAAAGGGATGATACCTAAGAAATAACAATAACAATGAGAATGATCAATCACGCATGTTTACTGTCTGGTGGATAACTATTAATTTTTTATTGAGGTTTTGTGAAAGCCAGAATACACTTTTGAAATGTCTTTAAATTGAATACTGTTGACACATTACAAAAGGTGTTTCAGATTTAAAAGTATTTACTTAAGTTTTTTGCAAATGTTCTAGGTTGTCAGTGTGCGAGGAAGTACTTCAATTTTGGTTGAAATTTGAAGTAACACTGGTATCAGGGCAGTGGTGCACTGCCCTTGTACAATTTTCTTTTAAACCCTTATCACTTGGAAAAGACAGCTCACCTCAATTAGCTTAGGCGAGTTTTTTGTCACTTGCCAACGACTTTCAAATGGCAAGCACTGAACAATGCTTAGCATTCTTACAATGTGTGGACACAACCACAGCACTATATCTGCAACAGCCGTGCATCAATAGAGTTTTCTATTTAATGATTTTGTTTAAGAGAAGATCAGTTCTGTTTTATTTGCATTTCAAAGAAGTCTGATTTCTCTGGTTTTGTGTCACTTTTTTCATTGGTTTTTGTTTCTGTGATTTGGTATCATAGTGTTTCTCTTTCTTTCATACATAAGTGTAATTGGTCATAAGGATATACCATGAAACAGTTCTCTGTATGTTTTTCCATTTAACAACCCCTGGCACTAGCAAAAATGTCAACTATACTAGTCATTGATAAGACAGACGTATAACTAGTATATATTATAAAGTTTATAGACTAGTATTTAATCATCTAAAAAAATGTTGTTCTGTAGAAGATATGAATAGCACACTGGACGTTTGCCTGCTAAGAGTTCATTTTATAGCCCTTAGCCTTGCTAGTGTGCAAGATTGAAATGGAGAGAATATTAGCAGCTGAGTTTGATTTTTACAGTAGCTCCTCTGTCAGTCACTCTCCCATAACACATTTGTACAATTTGTCCAAAACGGCTTGTTGCTCACCCATAGTTGATGAACTTGTACCTAAAATGATGTTATATTTAGTATTAATTGGTAATGATAATAACAATAATCATGATAATAAAGTTAAAGGCCTTGGCTGCTAAGATGGCTCAAGGGACAGTTAGACTTAGGAGATGTCAGGTTGTCAAACCTTTACCATCCGACAGTTTGAAGAAATATAACAGAAAAGTTAACCTATGGAACTTCATGCTTGTGGTTAGAGTGAAAAATAACAAAAAAGTTCTCAGTTAATCTATCTGTAAATTGATATAACTTGTTATTGTTTTTCACTCTGATAATATTTTGGAGTTGAAGTCGAAATATAAGTATTTGATACGATCATCTCTCTTGTTTGTGTGTTTCATGAATCTCGTTTACCACAAACATGAAATTTCTTCCTTCTTCCATTCTGACTATTTAAGCTAATAAGACCATGCAGTGTACAAATATACAAAGCCTGAAGAAGGCTAACAATAAGTGGCCAAACATCACGGTCCCTAAACGACTCACATTGTGAGAGAACTGAGTATTTTCACTAAGTATCCCCACCCTTGATGAATAATCTCTTTCAATTTAATAGTCACATACTTTCAACAGCACTTTAAAATGTCATGTTAACAAGATTATTGTAGCTAGATATAGTATGTATACTTGTATAAAATTTGCAGTAACCTACACATGCTGAAACTCCGACAGTAATTAGCTATAATGATGGTACTTTGCAATAGTGCCTTCTATCTGCATTGACTGTGTTTCTGTCTCACCACAGGAAGCCCTTAAAAGATTTTGGACTCATCCAAATCTCGACGGTGATGAGAAGTTCTTGAGGGACTTCATTCTGAATAAAGGCTACATAGACAAGGAAAATGACAGGTACTTGATATTTGTTAATACTTGATTGACGATAGAACCTCCTCTACTCTTTGTATTGATGGATTTCATTGTGACGTCATTGTTTACATTTGCCTCGCTAACATAAATCAAACTTCAACATTGAGACAAAATGAGTCCAAAATTGGATAGAATATTGCAAAGTGAAGAATCATTGAAAGTTTTAGCTCGTTATACAGGATACTTTGACAGAAATTATGAGGCTTCCAAAGTTGTTAAATTACAAAGATTGAATGGGTGGGTGGCAAGAGTTGCTTCAACTCCATACAATTACTGTAAACTTTGAAGTTTTAAAAGGCTTATTTCTCCGAAAATATGCAATGTATCAAACCAAAATTTTGACTAACTACTAACTGTGCTACTCTTTCAAATTTTTGACTTATTTTGTTTAAATAAGGGAGTTGGATTTAAGCTTTTATTATGTTTAAACATTGAAATCCGCCTATATAGAGCTAGCTATACAGGTTAAGCTGAAAAATTGTTGTTAACATGAATTTTTATCGGAGCTTAGGGTATGTGTGAAGTTTGGGTACAATGTGAATTTGCAGCAGGCCATTGTAGACAGATACAATGGTAGCATAGTTGAGGTTTATATGCATGTTTTGATTATTCACCACATATTCACTTGGCCTTTGGTGAATAGTTGTTAAACATTACCTAAATTATGGTCTAGTTAAGTTCTCTTATTTAACTTGATAACAAGTTTTCAAACACAACTTTGGCTTACTAATGTCGAGCATTAGTATTAAATGATTTGGCACTGGATCTATGAAGATGTTATGTGAGATAATACATTACTTGGCAACCACAATTATACATTCGTGAAAGTCACTGCGATTGTTGAAAACACACATTGATGTTCGAAACCCTTTGTGAATCTCTACCTTTCTGTCCCCTTTACCTTTACTGTACTGTTTCATACAATACAAAGGAATTCAATATAGTAGTGAAACCTGGTCCCTCACAGTTTGAATTCAATCATTAGGCATAAACAATCAAGCTACCCAATGAAACTATCATTA